>VDFB02329269.1:203020-444431 GCA_007258455.2 Sequoia sempervirens | reverse complement strand
ACAGACTCCATTTACGGAGCCGCCAAAGTCACTCAAATCCCATGCCATTGTCTTCGTGAAGATGGTACCTACGCTGATCTCGAGGCTATACAAACTGAGTTTCAGAAGCATGTTTGTGATATCTTGATGGAGGTTCTGATCACATTTTCAATAATTTCAGCAAGTTTCAAGAAGGCAACTGAAGATGTTAAAGAATGTATGCATACAGTCAAAGAAGGCGACAGGAGTTGAAAAGATAGATTATCGCTTTTGGCAGCGTCAAAGTGCCAGATGACAGAGAAATTGATGAGTTCTTGGTCAAAGTGTTAGACCGAGATGACATGGAGTGATCTACCAGTTGAAACCTGCAGTTAATTTTGAGGGTTGAGTCATGAGCAGCAGTTAACTCGACTTTCAGTCTTGAGTTTACTTGCTGACTTAACACATGCTTATCTCATTCTTGGAATTATCATCACAGGAGTTAGGGTTAGGGTTTCCAGTTAACTGAAGGTAGTGGCCGGTTAACTTTGCTTTAAATAAGGGCGTGCATGCTTGCACATGTCCATTAGGTTATTTGTACCGAGTTAAGCGATGGTAGCTTTCCAGTTAACTGTATAGTTTCACTTCATTAGGGTTTAATAATTAATCTTGCATGCATTTAGACTGTAGTTAACACAAAGGTGATTTTAGGGTTCCCTACACCTTGATGTCTATAAATAAGAGCTTTCGCTTATTTGTAATTAACTTTTGCTTGAGAGAGAAATATATGCTGCGCCTACCTTGCCCTCAATATTGCTCTTTTGGTATTTGTTCACGTGTCTTCACTATTACGATTAATTGTTATGCCATATAGGGTTTCATGCAATTGTAATGGTGGATTCTTTCTGTTTTGTGAATCTTTTATCATTATGATCAAGTGTTATGCCACATAGGGTTTCATGCGATTGGGATGATAAATCTGTTTTGTGAAGTCTTCACTATCTTGATCAAGTGTTATGCCACATAGGGTTTCATAAGATTGGCGTGTTAAATTCTTCCCATAGTTTAGATAAATCTGTTTTGTGAATCTTTTATCATTACGATCAAGTGTTATGCCACATAGGGTTTTGTGAGATTGTGATGATAAATCTGTTTTATGAGTCTTTACTATTATGATCAAGTGTTATGCCACATAGGGTTTCATAAGATTGTCATGGTAAATTCTCAAATCTGTTTTGTGCCCAATAAACTTGTCTAGATTGAGCTGATAGATGCGCCACCTTGCCTTCAAGTAGAGAATCTAAACTTGTTTATCGTCTGATAATCAAACCCTGCTCCATTTCCTCATGCTCTGTTTTCTTGAAGGCTGGATAGATTTAAAGTAGTTAGCTTAGTTGTAGTTAATGATCTGCGAAACCAGAAAATCCTTAGCTGCAACGTTCTTGGTTTTCTTAACCTTGTACCTCTTCGGTAGAACAAAAAGATAGGACTTAGATTACTTTTCTTTTCCATGCATTCCAGCTGCTTGAGGAGCTTCCCTCCTAATTTGAAGAGCACTCATTGCGTAGTGTACATAGCTGTCCGTTACAAACACTGCACTCGAGAGGTGTTAGATTTTCGCCAACATATTAATAGTTAAAGAGTTTAGAATGTAAATTATATTAAGATATTATATATTTATAAGTTTATACGCTTTATGTTTATAATTTTATTATTTAGTATTTTTATTCATATTTAGCCTTTAGGTTCGTAGTTTTATTATTTTTAATTCTACAGCTTTCACGTTTCAGTAAATATATTTTTTAATATATTTACTGAAACGTGAAAGTCTGTAGATTTCAAAATAATAAAACTACGAACCTAAATATGAATAAAAATACTAAATAATAAAATTATAAAAGAAAGCGTATAAATTTATAAATATATAATATATTAATACAATTTAAGATTTTCAATTTTAAAATTATATGAATAAATTAATATTTATTAATTATTAGATATAGTTTTAAAATTTACTTATTAGTTATTAATTAATAATATTTAGTACTGTTTTGTTTTGAGCTTTTAAATAAAATTTAATATTTTTTATTTTGTTTTTTTAAGTTAATAAAAATAAAAAATAAAAAATATTTTTATTTTATGTTCTAAAGAAATGATTTAGTGTTTTCATTTTATTTTTTATGTTAATAAAAATATGTTAAATATTTTTATGTTTATTAAAATCAAATTTAGTATTTTTTTATTTTGTTTTTTAGATTTAAAATAAGAAATCTATATATTTTGTCTCAATGTTGTTTGAAATAAAATTTTGTGGATGTTTTAACTTGTAAATATTAAATATTATTTTGTCATTCAAACATACAGATTATGGCTCCCCAGAAATCAACTGCGGAAGCATGGAAATATATCACTCGCAATGGTACTGACCTCAAATGCAACAAGTGTCAGAAACCTTTTATTGGCGGTTTGACAAGGGCAATGGACCATTTACTTGGTATTACAAATGGTGCAGGAGGAGGTGTTACAGCATGTCCTGACGTTACCCCAGAAATGAGAGCTGCTTTAGAGAAAGAACAGTCCTCTTCAATTATAGGAAAGATGAAGAAAACACAAAAAAAACAGAGAATTGAAGAGGATATGTCTCAATCTAGATTCTCAGCATCTATTATGTCTTCCTCTTCTGGTTTATCCAAACCGGTGAGGGCATCAAAAGAGAGTGGAACATTGAAAAGCTTCTGGAAACCAGTAGAGAAACAGGAGGTGGATGATGCTGTAGCTGATTTGTTTTACACAAGTGCTATTCCATTCAATGTTGCAAGAAGTCCACATTTTCGTAATGCTGTTCACAAAATTGCAGAGTTTGGCAAAGGGTACACTCCCCCAGGTTCAGAGACTATCAGGACAACTCTTTTGCAGAGGTCAAAAGATAGAGTGACTGATAAACTAGCTACTATCAAATCCTCTTGGAGGAAAACAGGTTGCACTATATTGAGTGATGGATGGTCAGATATATGTCAAAGGCCATTGATAAATATTTTGGTGGCTTGTCCTGAGGGTGTTGTGTTTTTGAAAGTGATTGATACCATGAACCACAAGAAAACTTCTGAGTACATTTTTCAAATATTAGAGGAAGCCATTCTTGAAATAGGGGTGGAAAATGTGGTTCAAGTGGTAACTGATAGTGCCGCAAATTGTGTGGGAGCTGGGAAGCTGATTGCAGAGAAATACCCACAAATATATTGGAGCCCATGTGCAGCCCATTGTCTTGATTTGTTGCTTCATGACTTGGCTAAATTCCCATGGGTACATGAAGCTATTCACAGAGGAAGAGCAATTGCAAATTTCATAAGGAATCATCGTCTCACATTGAGTCTTTATAGGCGGCATGCATCCAGGGAGTTGTTGAGGCCTTGTGAAACAAGATTTGCTTCATTTTATATCACTTTGAAAAGAGTGGTTGAAGAAAAAGCAGCTTTGAGGTCTGTTATTTGTTCCAATGAGTGGGAACACTCAGTGCTTTCTAAAGGTCCTAAGGGGAAGAACGTAGAGCAAATCATTCTGAATAGCAATTTCTGGGAAAGTGCAGCCAAGGTTTTGCTTATATGTGAACCAATTGTTGACGTGCTTCGTATGGTTGATGGTGACACTCCTTGCCTTGGCATGCTTTATGAAAGCATGGACCGTTGTAAGGAAACTATTCAAAAAGCACTCAATAATGTAGAAGCAGAATATATGGAGATATGGGAGGTAGTTGATTGCAGATGGAAAATGATGCACACACCTTTACATGCAGCAGCTTGCTTTTTGGAGCCTAAATTATTTTCTATTGATAGAGAAGGTGACACTGAAATTATGGCAGGGCTTTTAGAAGCTGTTGAAAAGTATGAATCAAATCCATCAATTTCAGCACTAATCAGAAGTCAATTTTGGGTATACAAGAGAGGAGAAGGGATGTTTGGAATGTCAGCAGCCAAATATGACATGACACATGTACCTGCGTATACATGGTGGATGACCTATGGAGCACAAACTCCTGAGCTACAAAGGTTTGCTATTCGAGTTTTGAGTCAGGGAGCAAGTTCGTCAGCTTGTGAGAGGAACTGGAGTTGCTTTGACCACATCCATTCCAAAAAGAGGAATAAATTGTTGTCTGGAAAGTTGGGAGATCTTGTCTATGTTCGCAGCAATTTAAAATTGCTCATGAACAAATCAGCAAAGGACTCTTCATCACAACAAATTCGTGAAGACATAGCAGCACTAGATGCAGATGAGCCTGACTTTGCAGATGAAGAATTGAGTACTGATACAGATGATGATGATTTAGCATCTCAGCCAAGTGCTCTTGATGACTTGGAGCTTTTTTGAAGTTCTAAAGTCTTTACTGTTATTGTACCTTTTTGACAAAAGAACATCTTCACAATCGTGATTTCACATGTTTCTTATGGTTTATATTTTATAAATGTGTCATCTTTTTGTAATGATTCAAATATATTTATCAATGTTAAACTATTTAGAGAATTGTATGGAGATATTACTTATATTTATAAAAAAAATAAAAAATTTACATAAGGCGAATTTTATTTTATACTTTTCGAATTTTTTCCTTGTCGAATTTCATTCGAATTTCAATGTTGTCGAACTCGAATTCGAATTCGAACCTGGTGACTTAGGTTATAACATAGGATTTAGCTATGTTTGTTTGTTGGGACACAATGTAATGTCCCCTTTTGGCGCTTATCCAATTCGTGGACATTTAGCCAGTTTCCAAGTCTTATGAAGGCTAACTGGTTAGTTAGGGAAAACTACGACATTCTTGGAGAAGCATTTGATCAATCTTGCGGAGCAATTGTTCTTGGGTTTGAGTTCAAATTGTTAGTCGGAGCCCTTTGATACTTTCGAAATCAATTTTCGACCTTTTGGGTGCTTTCCAAACTTCTTGGAGGAGCGGACTGTTTTTAGAAAGTCACCAAGTTGATTTCAATCATCTTCCTACTGGTTCAATTTCATCATGGTATGGTCAAAATTGGATTCCAATGACATTGCAATACATTCTGCAACTTGGATGAGTTATTAAGTTAATTAATATTTTAGTTTTTACAAATGTTGTCTAATGTTGAGAAATAATTAAAAGACAACTTTGTGTAATAGCTCATTGGAAAAGTGATTAAATGTTTGCACATAATGAATTTATTTAATTTAAATTAAAAAGTGATTTTTGGAAAAAGCGGTGAAAAAGCAAAAGGTGATTTTTCAAAAAAAGCAAAAAAATGTTTTTTTAAAAGTAGTGAAAAAGAAAAAAGCGGTTTTTTGAAAAAGCTATAAAAGGAGGTGTCAGGGGCTCATTTGGAATGCTGAAGAATGATAATGTTATGCTATCAAAATGGCTTTGGTTCTGTTCAATCTTTGACGACGAAATCCCTCATAGATTTCTAGTTTCAGAATTGCAAGGTATTCACTAGCTAGACTATGGTGTGATTCCAACCAAGAATCACCATTGGAGATGGTTTGAAGTTTCAATTTGGGTTTTCTGGTATGGACTATTTTGATGTGTTTTAGCATTACATTTTGGTGTGATTCTTTTTCAGATTGCAAGAATGTTGATTGTGGAGTTTAGAATGTTTTTTAGGGAGCCGTACCATTGTTGCTACCTACTTCAATTGTAATTTCAGACCTGCAGATATCTGATATACCTTTCCAAAATAGTGATACACTCTTTTCACGAGTTTTGGTGTGAGTTGGCACTAGGTTTGGAATGAATTGTAAGAGCTAACATTGTAACATTGGGTGGTAGTACCACCAGTGATCTTGCTCTTGTTACTTGTTACTTACCCCACTAAATACGTCGCTCATTGGTTCTCACTCATTGCTGAAAAGCAGAAGAGTTGCTGTTACTTTTGTATTCACTCACTGCTGAAAAGTGGGAAAGTTGTTCTTTGTTTTCGTATTCACTCACCACTAAAAAGTGGCAAAGTTGGCTTTACATTTTCAGTATTATATGAGATTTCCCACTAAAAAGTGGAAGTGCTAAGCTAACCCCCATTGGATAAGTGGATTACTTTCAGCTGCTTCAATTCAAATATAATTGTACTCCTGACACTGTATGTTTATACCTTGCCCAATCCGAGATCTGGGTAATCAGAAAGCAGGGAAGTTGTTATGATTTCATTTACTTTGAGGCTAATTTATTTTATTTTTTTAAAATGCGGGTGGTTATTACACACAACCAAAAATTGATAATCTTTTGGATTATTTTCTGACTGGAATAGAGAGAAAACATCTACATCAATCTAAGAAAGCTATCTTGAAATTGAAGATGCCATAAACATTTTCCTTTTAAAACATCTAGCATCCATCTGATGTAAGACGCATTACCAACCAATGAGATGAATAAAAGTTCTGGAAATATTAGTAATCATCCAACAGCATATGTAACTCGGGTCAGTCTTACCTATGTCTACCTTCATAAATCTTGCTAGCTTATTAGGCTGAATAAAGAATAGTCACATGATGGAAAAATATTTCATAACATGTAGACACAAGCTAAAAGGTGAAATGGAGGAAAACTGGGAAATAATTTTGATTCCATAAGCATTTTTTCAATCAGTCTTTATTTTGTTAATAGCATGGCATGAACTGAAACAGACTACTGCATGAATTTTTGAGAGAGTTTTGTGAAACACAATGATAAATGTGATTCTCTATGCCATGATGTATATGAGTTAGTAGTTCGCAATTGTTTCTAAGAGAAAGAATATGAAATCACTAAACAACAAAAAAGATGAATGCCAGAAAAACAAAATAAACAAATAATAAGAAGGTTGAATGATAAAAAGTTGCTTACAATGAGACAGGAGCATTCTTAAGGTAAGCATCAACAATTATCTTGCCGTGTCTGCATTTTAAGACTTTATGATCATAAGTGCCAATTATTATATCTGGGAAGCTCTCTGACTTTGTTCTATGCAATCCAGATGAATCAGATACTAAAGACAATGGATCAACAGGAACCAACTTAATGCATGATATTGCGAGTGGATTCAGATCATCTGGGAAAATCTCATTGCAAAGCAAAGAATCTGTTTCCCGATATATCTGCATCCAAGGTTGCTCCACAGAATAATCTGAGTAGTTTTCTGTAATGTCCAACTGCAACACGTAACAACCTAAAGAGTAGAGATCCAGTCGTATATATTTCCAATCAACATTCAACCTAGATGTAACAAAGACTAGGATTTAGGATTCGTTCTGAATACCTGGCTAAATTCCCCAGAACAACAAAGTATATACCAATTTTATAGTTACTAAGATTAATGCATTACAATAAAAAATGTCATCAAATATGCCAAGAGAACCATTACAAGGAACCATAAGCTGTCTTATTTCACAATGCTAGAGATGCAACAAACTCTGAAACTAAGAAGATCAACTATCATTTCCAATAGACAATCACATCTATAGCAGATAACAGTGATTCTAGTTTTGAAAATTGCAAAGCAAAGCAGCACATATGCAAGTTAAAATGAAAAATCAATTCATCAGTTTGTAATTGATGCCTTTGTCAAATAATACATGAACTTGAACTCTCTAAAGCATGGTTTTAAATAAGGAAAGTTCTATTTTATCTATGGCACTTGAAACTATGTTATTCCATTTGAGAAAAAGGTATACAAGAACAAAATTACAAACAACCGATACATCATTCCTTGCAACAGTGTTACACAGGGATGCATCCCGGGACTTTTCCACCTGTCTCCCTCTTTGATACTCTTCAAGGACACAGGAATAGCTAGGAAACATCCCCAGGGCTATCCCTGATTGTCAAAAAAATTGGAACGTCTTAGAAACACCAAAAAAATTCAAAGGATGGCAGGAGACTGCCAGCTGTGCCTACAGCACAGCCAAAAAAGTACAGAATTGACAAAAAAGGGTGGTGGTGTCAAGGGGCCAACACCTCTTTACACAACCCTAGACCAAATCATACTTATCAGCATGCCCAGAATCCCAAAAGATGGGCCTCTCAGACTGAAAATTTTACAACTGCCATTTTCAAAAGTTTAGCTTTTAGGGTTCCTCTCTAACTAATCATGCTAATGACATAAATCTAGCATGGCCACTTTGAAGCGTCAGTGAGAAAAATACCCCTGCTATCCCAGTTCATGAAATATCTCACAAATCTACTCAATGTTTACTGATAACAGTATCAAACTTTGTCCCGGCACTGGTTGTTCCAAAAATGGCATATCAAATGTACAAATCAAGTCTAGGGCTGCTGCAAATATCTCTTTTTTGGTGCTCAGTTCCACCTTTCAACTCATTACCAATGTAAAGACGTGTACGAAAATAGGAACTCTAGATATTCAATGATCATTAGTAGGTTTGACAAAGATCACTTTAAGCAGGACCATGTGAGTGCCAATCAAAGAATGAAATCTAACCTTTGCCCTCGGATCTAATGTACCAAAATGTCTTGAATATAAGATTGAGTGATATTTGTTATCAAAGGCAACTAATGTTTGCAATCCTCCCCTTTATATGAGATAAATATTAATGATTAAGAAAACAAAAAACCTAAGTTGTTGGTTTTGGTACTGATCTAGGTTCGGGTTAGCATGTTCGGTTTGCAGGTTCAGCTAATTTTTTTTTGGGGATTTGGATTTGTTTTAGGTTCATTCTTACAAAAAAATGTAAAAATCATATATATATATATATATATATGCAGCCTAGAAGCATGAACTAGGATTAGAATATCACATAACATCATATAAACCATAGCAGCACAAATCTTTTGGGGAAAAATTTGGCAAACCAAAAGTAAAAGATTTTTTTAAAAAATTGGATTTAAAAAAAAATATAAAAAATTGTAGAATAAGAGATAAAAACTATTTTTTTTTAAATTGACAGCCATTTTCATAGCATAGAGATATAGAGAGCAAATAAAGAGTTTAACTAATGAATTGTAGAAAACAGATTTTTGTAGTTTATATTCATATTGCTAATTACATTCGTTTCATTGCACATCTTTCAAACTCAAAGCATTACTTCACATTGCATAACTAATAACTAGATGCTAATAGATGACAAAATTTCAATTACAATATAGTTTTTTACAAAGTCAACCTCAGCAGTTATGCGATTACTTCACATTGCATAACTAATAACTATGAGCAGCTGCCAATTGCATCTGCTTGTCATGGCATTCCATGACACCACATTTCTTTGAGGCATTTTTTCAAAGAATTCACTGCCTTGTCTATGCTACGACATTTTTCATACATGTCTACCAAAGCATTTTATCAAACACTTCACTACCTTGCTGATATCGCTAAAAGCCTAAAACAAGCACTCTCAAACAAGCTATGGATGCTTGGGAAAGATCTATCAAAGCATAATAGTAAGCAATAGCATAGAAAAGGCAGTGAACTGTTTGAAAAAATGTCTCAAAGAAATGTGGTCTCATAGTGTGATGGAATGCCATGACAAGCAACTCTATAGATTATATGTGAGATCAGACTGGGTATTTAAAAAACACCAGCATTGCACAAAGTTTCCTAACGGGAATGCGTCCCCTATCAGGGACGGGTTTCAGAGATGAGGGGACAAAGGGTCTAAGTTTGGGGATGTCGACAGCGGCGGGGGGGCGGTGCTAATATACATATGGTAATTGAATAACTAGTTATAAAAAGATGTTTAAGAATAACATTTCAAATTAAACTTTGACAAATTGGTAAAATAGCAAAATTGCAAATACTAACATTTTAAATACTTGAATACTATTATTAAAAGACAAAATAAATAAAATATTAAAATTTGACAAATGAAATTGTTGAATTTGAAATTTCTATTATATCGAAAATATGACATGTCACATCATAATATCATATCATAAAGATGATTACAATGAGTAGCATGATACATTGATATCAAAATAAGTACAAAATGCAAAAATGTAGTGAAGGGAGGCCTCTAATCATCCCCAAACTCCTCGAGCTCGAACTACTGGATTTCCTCTTCTTCACCTAGCTGTTGGAAAACATCAAATGGCATATGTGAGCAAAAAAATGAAGAATGAGAGTGTTTTGTTTAACTTAGAGGCTTTTAGAAGGGTCCCACAAGCCTTTAGGGTTCAGCCCAAGGCTCAAATTTTAAGAAAAGTCAAAGAAATTTTTAAAAATTGTTTTTCGTCACGTCCCAACACAGGGGACTCTTAGGTGTCTCTGACACGCTCGAGGGACGGCTAGAAGTCCCCAAGACATCTCAGAGACGTCCAGAAATCCCAGCCGTTTCCTCAGAGTCTCCCAAGTCCCAGCAGCGGTGGGGTGACATTTCTCAGCCTCCCCAAGTCTCTAAAACATCCGGGTCGAGGAGACGGCTAGATTTTGGAGGAGGGGAGGGACACGGGGTGCGAGAGGGGGCGTGTCCCCATGGAACATTGAAAAGCACCAACAAATGCCTAGAATAAAGATAATTTTTTTAAAATTAATGCTTATTTTATGCCTCAAAAGGTGAACGCCACATTTGGGAGACATAAGGATTTTTAAATAAAATGAAAAGCTCATGAAGGGGGCATGGGAGTTTTGGAGGGAAAAATAATTCAAAATAAAGTTGCCCTAATTTCCCTCTCACTTCTATATAAAACATTTTTTATTTGGCAACATAATAGGATGTTGTTAGAATGCTTCCAGAGTTCTACTGCTGTGAGTTGAGAACGAAAACCCTCACCGTTTGGAGCTAGTTTCGGTAGTGAAAGATCCACCCTAGCCAAATAGAGGTGATTCTACTTCAAGGATCACAGTTGGGTGTTCATAGGGTCTGATTTCAGACATTTTGTAGGAGGAATGATGAAGATTTTTGTGGGTTTTTGATATGGGTTTGGAAGGTTTTGGCGTGCTAGATCTTTGACTTCATTTTGGAGGTGTTTGGAGGTGTTTTTTGAAGCTTTTCTGAGGTCTGGTTTGCATCTCCAAAATTCTGGAAACTCTTGGCCATGTAGAAACCCCTGTTTCCCCTTTTTCTGTCTCTGATTGTTTTTTGAAGGTTTTCTGACGTTTTAGGTTTTTTTTGCAAATTTTGTGTTTTTGATGCAATAAATGAAAGGTACGATTTTTGCAATAAATTGAAATAAATTCAATAAAAATAAAATTGCTCTGGAAATGAAAGAATATTGATGCCAGTATCTTTATTCAAACTTCTCTACTGATTTCAAAAATACCCAGATACATGCAATGAATTAAACAATGAATTTTCAATCTTTTTGGAACCTAGTATTTGCTGCTACTGAAGTACAGAAATGTACGGCTGCAATAAATAATCTCCTTCTCCTTCAGTGTGATGTCTGCAGATGACTCCAGTAAAGATGGCGCTTCTTTTGATGCAAGTTCTGAGCAAGTATGAGAGGCGTTTCTCTCAAGAATGATAAACACGTGTTTCTGAGAAGGTACGGCCTGACAGGAAAGTACGGCCTGTCAGAAACAGCAATTAATGTTGTACGGCTTTCACCAAAACCAATGCTTGTGTCCCTGTATTGGGCACCCAGGTGAATAGAAGGTTCTAGATGCAAAACACTGTAGAAAACTCTGTAAATAATTGATCCTCTGAAGTTCTGTGATTTTCCCTGTATGAGAAAACCTCTGCTGGCAATAGATCAAGTGATATTTCACACTCTCTGAATTGCTTTCCGCTGGAGATGGCTCGTTCCCCAAGGAAGTCGAGTTCAAACCCTAAAGTCTGTGCTCAGATCAATTTGATCAGTTCTCAAAATTCAATAATCTCATAATGGCTCAAAAACCAAGGCAAATCCACTAATAAGCTGAAAAGTGCGATTTCCTCAAGAATAGGGTTTTAATAAAATATTTAACTTTTAATCTTTCAGTTACTCCATAGTCTCCGTTAAATATTTTATAATATTTTAATAGTCACTTTTGGCCCCTTCTGATGATGGGCGCACCCCTCAAGGCAATCACTTAAGTTATAATTTTAAATTATAACTTTATATTATAAACATTAAATAATTAATATTTAATCAATATAATTAAATATTAATATTTTCCTCATTACTCATCTGATTCCGATCCGTCGATCTTGACGAACTCTGAAGTGATTCGGATGCCAAAACCCTCTTGCTAAAATAGCGGGGGTCCCACAACACTGCCAGGCTGCTAAAATAGCAGTGCAAAAGCCTCAGAATGAGCGAGCGAAAGACCAGATCAATCTGGCGAAGTGAGCCAAGCTCGAAGTGACCCTCTATCCAATCAATGCTTCTGAGGGTTAGGTGTGATAGGCCAATCGTCCTCTGAGAGATATCGAGAAGGGACATGATGACTGGTGAAAGGTGAAAATCCATTTATAACTCCGTGCATGTTTGACCAATCATTTTGGATATTGGTTCATTGGATTCCTCTAACCTGGGCACCTCATTTCAAGCATTGGTTTGAATTTATTACTGAAGTTTGGAATTTTGGGAGTGGTCAACCCTCTTAGGGAGCCGTACATTTCCTTAGTTGACATTCTCGGTCATTTCTCAGTTGGACAGCAACTCCAGGGTCTGCTACAGCGAGTTCGTGGAGTCTTTTTTACATGTAATTCTTGGCTCAGTTGAAGGAGAGTGTTGTGGATTGATCGTACCATCATTTGGTGACTCTCATAAGGAGTTGTATGTAATTTGCTGCCCATCTGAGACTGTTATCAGGTCTGATAACCCTATATGCCAGGTCTGAAACATCTTCATTTAAGTCTGATTTTTCTTGAAATGAATTCCCATCATGATATGTTTTAGTACAATGTGAAAAGCAATGCATTTGCTTGGTATTTCCCTTTCTATGCAATATTTCATATACATGCAATGCATTGAAGTAAACATATGAACAAAGACATACCAAACACATCAGCACAACATCACAATCAGCAAACAGTGTCAAAAAAAAGTCAAAAAAATAATCAGGGGTGGTTATTACATGTATTGTTTAACAGTGGCCTAGATAAAGTTATGGATCGTTGTTCAAGAGCACAAAAACAAGTTAGCATGGGTTAATAATGGTTAGTACCAGGTTCAAGGCATTTTGACCAAGTTACCAGGTTCGTACCCACAGGCCTCGAACCGGTTGAGTCGCGAACCGATGCGGAGTTACTTTATTGAATACCTTCAGATGCGCCGCGAGGGCGCGGGCTCTGAGCTGAGCCAGGCTGTAAGGCACCTAGCTATATCTGCAAATGCGTTGACCCAAGGGTACCCGACCCGTGCAGGGCAAACTGTGGGAACCGGCCCAGCACTTAAAAAGTGGGCCCAAAAGTAAAAAAACAATTTTTTAATTATTATTTTGCCTCTTAACCCTAAAACGACCCAATATGAGGCCTTTCAACACTAAAACATTTCATTTTTACCTCTCATTTTGCTCTCTCCATATTTTCTCTCCATCTTAGCATTTTGAAGGGAGGTGATTGCATTTGAAGGAGATTGATTGTGGAGTGGCAAATAGCTTCTACAAAGGAGATTTAAGTGTTCAAGGTATGCATTTAAACCCTATTCTTTAATCTTTTGATGAATTTTTTTAAGTTTCTTAGTTTTTGATGGATTTTTTCAAGTTTGTGAAGAAGTTTTTCAAGTATATATTTTTTTTTCATTTTTTTTATAGATTGCAACAATGGCCAGTAGTCAAAGTTCAGTGGGTGGGGAGGGAAGCCAAAAGTTCAAAATTGATAAAGGATCTCCTTTATGGAGACATACCACAAGAATTTCACAAATTCCTGGAGGTGGGGGGTTTGTTTGGAAGTGTAATTTTTGCAATACACAATATAATAGCTCCTATTACCGAGTGAAACTTCATTTTATGGGCCCTGGTGGTAAAGGGATTAATATGTGTGAGGGCCCAGATAAGAAGGGGTTGTCTGCTGTACAAATAGCAGCATTTATAAAAGAACAAGAAGATGCTGACAAATTGGTTGCAAGAGGAAAACAAAGTAGTTATAGTTCCGGAAAGAAAAAAACAACATTACCCACTCAGATAGTTAGGCCCTCTAGACATCCCTTCTTGTCTATACCCTCTACGGAAGAAGAAGATGAAGAACCAGAAACCACCACCCGCAAGAGAGGTCCATTAGAGAAGGCATTTAAAATGGAGGCAAGAGATATTGCTGAAGAAAAAATTGCACGTTGCCTCTATGCCAATGGTCTTCCATTCAACTTGGTGAGATCACCATATTGGCGGGACATGGTGTCAGCAATAAATAGTGCACCTCCTGGTTTCACAAGTCTTGGGTATGAAAAGGTGCATACCACCTTATTGCAAAAAGAGAAGAAATATGTAGAGGCCCAACTAAAACCAATTAGAGATTCTTGGGTTGAAACAGGTGTATCTATTGTTTCCGATGGATGGAAAGATTGCAAAAACCATCCATTGATTAATGTTATTGCAGTGTCCCCCAAGGGGGCAATGTTTTTGAGGGCGGTTGACTGTGAAGGGGAAGTGAAAGATGCAGTGTTCATTTCCAGGATTCTCATTGACTCCATAGAGATGGTGGGTAGTGAAAATGTTGTCCAAGTAATTACGGACAATGCAAAAGTTTGCAGGGCTGCAGGTGCTTTGGTAGAGGCTAGATATGAGCACATCTTTTGGACACCGTGCACCATACACTCCCTCAATTTGGTGATGCAAGCAATTGGCAACCAAATAGAGTGGGTGAAAGAAATATACCAGGAGTCTGAAGGAGATCCAGATGTTTGTGACAAACCACCATATGTCACAAGCAATTTTCAGAACTTTTTCAAGATTGGAATTGTTGAAGGTAAATTTAATTTATTTAGTTTCATTAATCATTTATGTCATGTTTTACATAATTGAATAAAATAATTTTTTGCATTATTTACATATTTTAAATGTGTTATTAACTTACTATTAACATGTTCTTAGGTTGCCGAGACCCGGTTTGCATCTCACACAATTGTTCTGAGACGACTTGTGAAGGTGAAAGATGCATTGAGTCAAATGGTTATTAGCAACCAATGGGGTATATGGAAGCAATCAAATTCAGAGAGGGCCCAAAAGGTCAAGGCATTGATCTTGCATGACGATTGGTGGGATCGTGTGAATTATGTATTGGAGTTCACCGAACCTATCATGTCTATGCTTCGGTTTGCTGATACAGATGAACCATGCTTGGGGGATGTCTATGATAGCATGGACACAATGTTGGAAAAAATAAAAATAGAAATACAAAAAAAAGAGAATGATCCTGAAGACACCTTGTACAAAAGGGTGGAAGCAATTGTTCTTCATCGTTGGAACAAGATGACAACTCCATTGCACCTCCTTGCATATGCCCTATCTCCGAGGTACTATACCACTGAAGTACTTTCTATCCCAGGGAGAATACCGCCATATAGAGATTCTGAAGTTGCTAATGGGTATAAGATGGCATTTAGTAGAATGTTCAGTGATCCAGAAGTGCATACAAGTGTCATGAGAGAATTTGGAATGTTTATCACAGGAAAATCAAAAAATCATACCTCTTCTGTTGCTAGAGACCAATACAAAATGGATGCTCTTACATGGTGGTACCTCCATGGTCAAGATTATATGTACCTCCAACCTCTTGCAATCAAGATCCTCTCACAAGTAAGTTTTTTTTTTTTGCCACTTGTATTGTAAAATTTAACACTTAACATTCTTGAATTTATCTTGCATTTTTTTATTTTATTTTTAATTTTGTTGGTTTTCTCTCCAGGTTGCAAGCTCTTCTGCCGCTGAACGGAATTGGAGTACATACTCCTTTATCCACTCAATGAAGCGTAACCGGTTGGCTGCAAAAAGAGCTGAAGACTTAGTGTATATTCATTCCAATTTGCGTCTTCTGTCACGTAAGGATCCTCAATACAGGCAGGGGGCAGCGAGGCTTTGGGATGTAGCACCCGAGTCTACTGACTTGGATGCAACCATTCAGGATCTTGCTAGAGCCACTATGGATGATGTGGGTGATATTGATGACATATCACATGGTGTTGGATCCGCTTTGGGTTCAAATGATGATGATTTTGAAGTTCAAACCGCTCAAAATCCAAGTCACGATGATTCTGACAATCCTTTTGATGATTGATGAGCACTTGAACAATGAACATTGAATCATGTTTCAATGTTTCATGAACTACATTTTGTAATTCAGTAATTTTATTTGAATATTTTTCAACTATCAATTGGCATTTAATATTTATCTTTGGCATTTGGCATTGATCAATGATCAAGTATCATACTATGAAATGATTTAGTTTTACAATTCTCTATATTTCTCTTATTTTTTGTATATATAATACATATATATATATATATATATATATATATATATATATATATATATATATATATATATATATATATATATATATATATATATATTATATATATATTAATATATATATATATACACACGTACCCATACGTACCCAAACCCCTAAAAACATTTTTTCCCATACCCACGTACCGGGTTCTCATACCCGAACCCGTCCCCGAACCTGAACCGGTAACTTAGCATTTTGAAGGGTCTAAAACTCACTTCTCTGGTAATCAGCAATACCCAGTTTCCAATTGAAGACCTGTAACAGCTCACTAACAGTTTGGTAGCGCTTAGTTTTGTATCTGCAAACCTTCATTGGTAGTTTCCTTGGATTTCTTCTAGATCTGGGTCAAAGTTAAAGCGTCCACACATTGTTATGTGTTTGAAAGAACCCCTAATGCTGAGTATGCTGGTGTTAGGTGATGTTAAAAGCCAAAAGTTTTGTAATCAGCTACAGCCAGCCTATAGCTATCTGTAATCTTGCATTGAGGTATTTATTGTTCATGTTTACACTTGATTCTGTTTATGTAATAAGACTTCTATGTCAAGTGTGATCATTCAATGAGATATGAACAATAATTGCTAAAAATAATATTTATTCCACTAGATCTCTCATAATTCCAAATCCTTATTTCCCTTTTATCCAATCTGCTTTCTGCCTGATTCATTCGATCTGCTTGATCCATCCTCTCACAAATGATTCAAACTCCCTTATATATCCTTCATTTAGGAGAGTGAATAGTCACATCTTTTCATTAACATCCTTACCCTGGTAAGCGATATATCCCTTCATAACCAAGTGCTGCCTTAAAACCTTTTTATTGTTAATTATATGCTTTGTAGAATTGCTGCCCATGACACTCTTTGTCTAATACTAATCAACCCTTTTGTTAATTTAATTCCCTAGCCTAGGATATAGGCGGCGATCTGATTTTTTTAGTCAAGGTTGTGATCTTTAGTTTAACGAGGCATGACAATCTGCCCTTCCCAAAATTGCTTGTCCTCAAGCAATCACAAGCTAAGATGCTCCTGAAGTTACCAAGATCCCAAATCAACCTTGTAGATTTGTAAATTTTTGGTATTGCTCCTTTTTTGTGATGTAATTAGCTTTTGTTGTGATACTTTGTTATAATTAGGAATTGAAAACTCTACAACTAGTGGCAATTGTCTTGGTTATGTCTGACCCTATACTACAATGATGTCCTTGAAGAGTAGTTGTTGGTATACTTGCCTCAACTTGACTACCAATAAGGTTAATACCATTCTCTAAGGTCTGAGGACAATTTATTGTCCAATATTCTTCTAACATATGTACTACTATTTCCAATAACTCTCAACAACAAAACCAAGAGTTGGAAATTGGTAAGACCTATTATTTAAAACAAGTTTTCTCTCATTTCATCACCACAAAGATTATGGGCAGTGATATAAATTCTTCATTGCCCTTGTTGAAATCCAAAATGATAGAAAAACGTTGCATCCTTCATCATGATGGATTATGGGAGTGTTGTTAATCACAAGATCCCATTCCTTTGTGCAAAGCCAATTTTACATTTGAGTAAAACAGGTTGTACCCTCTTTTCCTACACAATCAAATGTGAACAAGTACACAATTTCCCTTAAATAAAGTATATTTCATTTCACATAATCATTCAAACAAAGTTTGAGGGAAGTGTGATTTTACTGGGGATGTAATATAAAATAGCTTATAAGGTGTTTGTAGCACTTAACCTAATCAAAACATTTTTCAATATATATCACTTTGTCATAGACTCAAGTAATTAATGACATGTTATAACCTTCTAAGTATATATTTCCTAGATAATATTCAAGTACAAATTTATTGGGTTGATGAAATCCAATAAAATGAAAGATGTACAAAAGTTTTAGAATTCATAGCAAACAATTATCACCCACAAATACTTCATAGGACTTAAATTTATAGGTTTACACTAATATCCAATTCTTGTCCAACTTTCAAATCAATTAGAGGTTGTCACTCCTCTTCTAAAATTTGGCATATCCCAACGTTTGACACTAAGATTATTTTCATATCTTTGGAAAGTATTGTTTTCTTTCATCTAATTCATTTAAACAATATCAAGAAAAGAAATTCCAAAGTTGAGAGGTGAAAATGATCCTAAGATTAGTGGGCTATGGGCCCACAATGTAACTTAAAATAGACTTATGTAACAAATTTGGGTGTAACTTGATTTGTATCAACTTTATCTAAGGTACATGTATGCCTAATATTGATGTCCTTGATTTTTAATCATGAATGCAGAGCTACTCTTGCTACGCCCTCAATATTAATGTACATTGGGTTATGAATAGTCGGCTTGTGGCTATCTTAACTCTCTATTAAGTCATATTATCATTGGTATATTGTTATTTAGTTGTTTAGGTCGGCCTAAGACTTATATAGGTGTGTCTAAGTCAGTCTAGGTGATATCCTAGGCATAAATAGGTATATATAGGAGGTTGTGAGTCTTATTTCATCATCAAGTTGTGAAGTGTGTTCTCATTAGAGATATTTGGTGGTTTGCCCCCTCGAAGTGGCTTGTTATTCTCAGTTATTATTAAGTATTTGCAGCATATTTCATATCATATTCTCCTATTGTGCAAGTTATTTCATGACAAGTGGTATCAAAGCATGATCTTGGCACTGTAGAGGCAAGGTTTTTCTCAATTTTGAAGGTGATTTTAGGAAGAGCATATCTTTCAAATTTTAGCGAATTTTTTTCTGATTTTTAAAGAGTTTTTGAAGAAAATATTGAAGAAGCTACAGTCCAGATTTCAGAAGAATTGGAGCATAATTAAGCGAATTATTGCAAAATTTCGGTTTCTACACATTTTTTTTGGAATTTGCATATCTCGCACATCTTGTTGAATTGGAGTCTGATTTTTATTGGGTTTTTGAAGACATACTAAAGGAGATTACAATAATAAATTTGGAGGAATTGGAGCAGAAATAAGAAAGTTATTGAAAAATTAAATTTTTCACAATTATCACTCTCCACGCTACAAATCTACTTATTTCTTGGAGATTTTTCTAGGTGAGTTATTTTGGCCCTAGTAAGTTACAGTAAAAATTTCAAAGAATTTAAGTTTCATTTGTGTGATTTATTTCAAAATCAATGGTTCCCATCATGATGGGGCCTGCAACAGGGGGCAAAAAGAATGTTGTCACTCCGGGGAAAACTCCTGATAAGGATGGGGTAACAATAGAGGATATTACTCCTAATAAGGAAATCAATAAGGTTAAGGAAGACATTTCCTCAATGAAGATGGATATGTGTGACCTAAGAGGAGATATATCGAACATACGAAACACGTTAAGCACCTAAATGGCTGAACCAAGAAAGGAGTTCTCAAGTGACCAAGGTGAAAATTCTAGGTCAGCTACCATTGACACAAGCTTTAGTACTCCTATGGGATCTAGAAATTTATTTCCAAAGGTGGATATGCGCAAGTTCGATGGCAAGGATCCTCTAACATGGATAAACCAAATGGAGAATTTTTTTGAAGTACACCAAATCCCAAATGGACAAAAGGTCACAATGGCTTCCCTATATCTAGAACCAAATCAATTCATTTGGTATCGTTGGCTTTCCACTCATCGAAGGAAAAAATGGCTCACCATCGCATGGTCAATTTTTACGGAGGAACTCCAAGCACAATATAGCAATAGTGTGAAAGACAACTTCTTCAACCAGCTGGCTAAACTTCAACAAACAAGATCAGTTAAGGATTATATTCAGCAATTCCAAAATCTATCCTTAAGAGTGGTTACAATTACGGAGGAAAACTTGAATAATTTATTCTTGGGGGGTCTCAAGGATCACATTCAACATGAGGTACACATGTTTAGCCCTAGCTCCATAAATGAGTCTTTTATCTTAGCACGTAGAGTAGAGAAGAAGTATTTGATTCCTAAGAAGCAAGGGGCTAATGTGACAAGAGAGAGTATATTCAACACAACCTACTAAGTTGACTCCACAGCAAATTGAGGAGAAAAGAGCAAAAGGGTTATGTTTCATAGCAAATACAGTCAAGGACATAAATGTAGTGAAAAGAAATTGTTCTATATTGAAGGTCCAAGTGAGGAAGAAGAGGAGGAACCGATACTAGAGGATGAAAGGGAGTCAAATGAGGAATCACATGATTCTCAACCAATCATTTCTTGTCATGTACTCTCATGTTTCAGTGCTCCACAAACTCTCAAGGTGGTGGGCTTCTTAAAGAAGCAGAAGGTAACAGTGTTGATCGACTCAGGTAGTACTTATAATTTCATCAACAAAAAGTTAGCTACTCATCTAAACTGTTTTGTATATCCCACTCCAGAGTTTCAGGTTTTGATTGCAGATGGTGGTACAATTAGTTGTTCAGGGAAGTGCCATAGCATTAAATTATCCATGGGAGATTATCAACTTGATACCCCAATGTATGTGATATCCATGGGTGCAACAGATATTGTTTTGGGAGTACAATGGCTTACTACATTGGGAACGATTGAGATGAACTTCCAAGAACTATTCATGAGATTTCAATCAGAAGGAAGGGTAGTAGAGCTAAGGGGGTTGAAGGAAAAATCCCCACAAATGGTAAACTCTCATCAAATGCAAAAATTGCTTAAGAAAAGAGTGGATGGATTTGTGGCCCAACTATGTTCATTAGAAGTCTCTCAATCTAATGCTCCTACTCATCCAGATTTGCAAGCTATAATTGATCGTCACTCAGTTGTTCTTAGAGATATGCCTAAAGGACTTCCTCCTAAGAGGGATCATGATCATGCCATATAGTTAGTCCCAGGGAGCCAACCACCGAACATTAGGCTAAGTCTTTTTATTTTTAAAGGTTACACTTTATACCAGATTGCTCTATTTATTTGTATAAATCACTGGACAAATTATTTGCACCTTTTTGAAACCCTAAATGAGCCTCATTATGTGTTATTCTCTCTGTGTTTCTTTTGTTGGTAACTGCTTATCATATTTTTAATGTTTTATGTAATTTTAATTGTTAATCAACAAAATTAAATTTGTATTTCCCCTTCTTGAAACCCTAAACAAGCCTCACTATGGACCATTTTTAGTTAGAATAAATTACCAAATTTACTTATGATAAATTGTACCTATGTGAAAGCAAATGATTCAAGCATTTCTTTATAATTTCTCTTTTCATCCTTGCGTAATGTGATTATTAGTGTAGCTCAACAAACAAAAAAAATACTCCACAAATATTTTATTTTTGTTTAAGTTAATGAAATGGTCTCCTGTTATTTTCTAAAAACCTAATGGGTCAAAGTGTGTGCCAATTTTTTCTCATTAAATGACCACTGTGATGTTCCTATGCATTTTTTTATCATTATTATTAGTTGTAGTTTCTTTGTATATCCTAGAGACAGAGTGAGATAGAAAAAATTGTTGAGGAGATGTTAGAGGCAGGAATTATCAGGCATAGCCAAAGTGCTTACTCCTCAACTATGGTGATGGTACGTAAGAAGGATGATACTTGGCACATGTGTCCAGATTATAGAGTGCTCAACATGTACACCATTAAAGATAAGTTTATATTCTAGTCATTGATGATTTGCTAGATGAATTGAATGGAGTTATGTATTTTACGAAGTTAGATCTTAGATTTGGTTATCACCAAATTTGGATTAAGGAGGAAGATATTTGTAAGACAACATTTCGAACTCATGAGGGTCATTATGAATTTTTGGTGATGCCATTTGGTCTTACCAATGCACCATCTACATTCCAAAGTTTGATGAATTCCATTTTTAAGAAGTTCTTGAGAAAGTTTGTGTTAGTATTCTTTGATGATATATTGATTTATAGCAAGACTTGGGAAGAACATTTGCAACATGTGGATCAAGCATTACAAATACTTGAAGATCATAAACTCTATGCTAAGCCATCCAAGTGTGCTTTTGGTCTTCGAAGGTGGAGTATTTGGGACACATAGTTTCACATGAAGGAGTAAAGGTGGACCCTAACAAAATTAAGGCTATCATGGAATGGCCTATTCCAAAAACCATTAAGAAACTGAGGGGTTTCTTGGGATTGACAAGGTACTATAGAAGATTTGTGAAGAATTATGGTCATATAGCAGCACCTCTCACCACTCTATTGAAGAAGGATTCTTTTCATTGGAATGAGTTTGCCAATACAGCACTTGAGAGATTGAAGGAGGCTATGTGTACAACTCCAGTGCTTGCCACTCCTGACTTCACCAAGGAATTCATTGTGGAATGTGATGCTTCTAGAAATGGGATAGGAGCAGTGCTCATGCAAGAAGTTCGACCAATTGCTTTTGAGAAAGGGTAAGAATCAACTAAAACCTATTTATGAGAAGGAAATGCTAGCAATCCTCCATGCAGTTAAACAATGGAGACCTTATCTATTGGGTAGACACTTCAAGGTTAAGACAGATCATGATAGCCTAAAATATTTTTTGGAACAAAGACTATCTTCTGAAGAGCAACAAAAATGGGTCATTAAGATGTTACGATATGACTTTGAGATTGTATATAAGAAAGGGAAAGAAAATATTGTAGCAAATGCACTTTCAAGGAAGGATGAGAAAGATGAAGCCTTATTGTGTGCCCTTTCAATATTACAAGCAAATTGGGTGGAGGAAGCCAAAGCAGAGTGGCAAAATGATGTTGTGACAAGTAATCTCATCGAACAATTAAAAAGTGATCATAGTAGTTCAAATAAGTTTTGTTGGAAGGGAGATACTCTTTGGTATAAAGAGCATTTGTATCTCCGCAAAAATTCCACTCTTAAACACAAGATTCTCACAAAGTTGCATGAATCTCCCGTGGGTGGTCATTCAGAATTTTTGAAGACATATCATCAAGTCAAGCAAGATTTTTTTTGGGAAGGGCTAAAAGGTGATGTTCAAAAATTTGTGGCTGAATGTTTGGTTTGTCAAAGGAATAAGGGGGAGACAATTAAGACGCCAGGTCTCTTGCAACCCTTATCTATTCCTAGCCAACGTTGGGAAGAGGCATCCATGGACTTCATCACAGGGCTTCCCAAATCTAAAGGTCATAATGTCATCATGGTAGTCGTTGATCACCTCACTAAATATGCAAATTTGATTGCATTATCACATCCTTTTACAGCAAGTGCAGTGGCAAAAGCTTTTTTGGAGAATATCCAAAAGCTACATGGTACACCTAAGGTTATTGTTAGTGATCATGATCCTATCTTCACTAGTCACTTTTGGAAAGATTTATTCTCATGTTTGGATACTCAATTGGCTCATAGCTCTTCATACCACCCTCAATTAGATGGGAAACTGAGGTTGTTAATAAGTGTTTGGAAGGATATCTATGTTGTTTCACTTTAGAGAAACAGTCTCAATGGGTAGATTGGCTACCACTTGCAGAATGGTAGTATAACACTTCTTTTCATAGCTCATCAAAAATGTCTCCATTTTTGGCACTTTATGGATATCATCCTCCTTCCATCACATCATCAATAAAGTTGTCACCAAGAGTTCAAGCAATAGAAGACCACTTGCTTCATCAACAACAAGTACTTTCAAGACTTAAGGAGAATTTAGCCATGGCACAAAATCAAATGAAACAACAGGCAAACCAACATTGTAGTGAAAGAAGTTTTGAAGTTGGGGATTGAGTCTTCTTAAGATTGCAGCCTTATAAGCAAATCTCACTAAAGCAACAAAAAAAGAATAACAAGTTGGTTCCAAGGTATTATGGTCCATACCAAATCATGCAAAAGATTGGTAGTGTTGCCTACAAGCTAGAGTTGCCACCAACAACAAAGATACATCCAATTTTTCATGTTTCTTGTTTGAAGAAGGTAATTGGGCATAATATTCCGACTCAAAAAACACTACTAGAGCTCGATGAAGAAGGAAGAATCATTTTGGAACCAAAGTGCATTTGTCAAACACACACAAAGAAGCTAAGGAATAGAACTCCCACTAAGTATCTCATCCAATGGAAGAATTTACCAGTTGAAGATGCCACATGGGAGGACGAGGAGTTCATTCAAAAGAATCCAAACTTGATTAGCATTGAGGACAACGCTTCTTTGAAGAAGGGGGGCATGCTATGCCCTTAATATTAGTGTACATCAGGTTATGAATAGTCGGCTTGTGGCTATCTTAACTCTCTATTCAGTCCCATATCTATCTCTTAGTCCCATGTTTGAAGAAGATTTCATCAAATTTCCCATCTTACATTTGGAAGGGGTTGCACATGACTAGTGGCATCATGCTTTGATTACTCAAGGGCGTAGCATGCCCCCCTTCTTCAAAGAAGCGTTGTCCTCAAACATGACTAGTGGCATCATGAAGTGATTACTCAAGTCTTGACCTTTCTTGACCCATCAAAGTTGGGGAGAATCATTTTACCCACCTTTTGACGTAAATTTTTATTAGGTTGACTCCTTTCTCTTCTAGGGTTACTTCTTGTTCCAGCCTTACAATACTCTCTAAATAGAATATTCCTCTTAATTTCACGGTCAAGACTTGAGTAAGCCTTTGCATACTCGTCTAAGTTATTGTTTGGTGAATTGATTTCTTCTTCCTCTCTTCACGGCCCCTCTCTAGGTAAGAAAGATGGTTTGGTTACCCTAGGTGTTGACCCTAGTGGAGCTCTATTGTCATTTTTTGATGTAATGTCCCGTTTTCCATACCGTCTCACAAACATTAATTAATTTAATTATTTAATATTGTCTGGCAAAAAGTGAATTAAATAAGGTAATATTAAACAATTATATTAATGAGGTGAAATAAAGTGACACCAAGGAATATTTAAAAGTCAATTTAATAAACTCACTTTATAATAAGTGCTAATTGGCTTTGGCAGGAAAACTGAAATGATGTTATAAAAAGGATGCAAGAGCTCATTTCTTAATATGTTGGATTATTATTATCTTGTTTGGTTTTTAGGCGGAGCTCTTCGAAGTCTCAAGCCCTAGGTGGTATTCCTAAAGGTATCTAGTTTTGGTGGTGAAAGATTCCACCCTAGTTGGATTGAGGCAGATCCGCTCAAAATTCCCATTTGCACAATCACGCAGTTGTTACAAATTTGTGAGTCTCCTACGGAGACAAATTTGGAGGTTAATGATAACATATTCCTACACATTTGAAGGTTGAAGGTAATACTCAAGTTTGGACACTTGCATAAATATATATTGGACACCATTACAGGATATTGCAAGGTTGGACGTTGGAATTAAACTCTTCTAAGTCTAGTGCCCTTATATAGAGAACTAGAGCTGGGCGAATGCATTTGTGGATACCCTCGTATGTGCATGGGAATGATTCAATTATAAAGTTGCAATTTACTCCTATGCAACTTGTTAGCAATCCACTATGGAGGGTAGTGATATTGTTTAGAGCCATGATTGTGGAGCTAGGTTCGTGGGAATTATAAACTCAAACACCATTCATTCTTGTCTACAATATCCTATTCTATTCCAGATGCCATTTACTTGTTGCTACTGTGGGAGTGTGGCATTACGGGTTTAGTTGGGTGCATGAGGTTTATTGTTGTTTTTGGGCGTGGAAGGTTGTTGAATGTGGTGCTTGCATACAAGGGGCTATCATTCAATTCTCAATTCTTCTTGCAGCGTGGTCTCCTTGGCAAGGTGTGGCATGATACTAAATTGCAACACTCAGGCAACCTACTAAGTGGTATTTCTTTGCTATGAACTGTGTATTTTTGCCAATTGCAAAGTGTTGTTATTACTATCCAACCAAAGCTTTGTTGTTGGTGGTGATATGTGTTAATGATTGGCAGCTTCAGGTTCGTCCTTCCAGCCACGAATGAAGACATAAAATTAATCGGCTATTTATTATATATGAGATATTTAATGGCAATAATGTAATTCCAAAAAAAAGGGCAATAATGTAATTCCAAAAAAAAGGGCCGACCTCCTTTGTATTTAATATATTTTAATTATAATATTATTTCTCTCCTTGGCCAACCTTGTGCATGAAGAGGTGCGACCTCTCTCTCATTGCATATATACACAAGGTCATTTCTATTCTTTCATCATCAAGCAAGTTCGATTTACTCCTTCATTCAAGTGCGAATTCCTTCAAGAGCAGATTGCGAATTCCTTCAAGAGCAGATTGTGAATTTCTCTAAGTGCAGATTTATATTACAAGGAAGAGCAGATTATCATCTGTTATTGCATCTAGAGTTGATGCTGGATATTGGTCTTGTATTGGCCTCATTGTAAAGAGAATTATTGCCATTACTTATATATAAAAGAGAGATCTTTGTTGCTGGGTTTTTCTCCCTCAAGAGGAGGGTTTTCCCAGGGTATATGCTGTGTTACTGTGTCTGATTTTTAAATTAATTTTCTGTGCACTGATCTGATCACTATTTTAACAATATGAACATTTTGGCATCTATTATGAATGCATAAACTAAAGTTGTTGTCCATATACAGAGTTGGCAAAATTGATACTTATTACTAAGTATTGCAATCTAAATATTGAATGTATTTCTGAGTTTGTATTGCCATTGCTATTACCCATGTTCAAAAATATAAGTGTCAAGGGTCTGCGTCTCATTTTGGTGCTTTGAATGAGATCATGTATTAACACAATGCAATGTACAAGTTGTCTATTTACGGAGTTTAAAATATATGAAATGCAAACCCCTAACCATTAAAATCATTCAGTTCAAGTATCCTACATACTATTTGACAAAAAGCAAATGTGTCATAATAGAAAATCGTAAAATATCGTCCAATTTCCATTGGGGATATTATAGTGGTATCAGAGTTGTGCATCCTACCAGTGTATGAGTGTGGATACACATTTTGATTGCAGAAGCTTTTGGACAATATTGGGCTTTCTCTCAATTGCAGTTGATTGTTACTTTGGGAAAATGAAGACAAATCAAGAACTCACGGCATAGTTTTTGCAAGTCTTCCAGGGGTATCAAAAGAATCTAACAACTTTGTTAGAGCACCGTAAGTTGTTGGAGCCTTATCTATCAGTTGGGAAGAAAGATGAGGGATGCAAATCAGTAGTTGTTAGTGATGAGGATGCCATACCTCATGATAGTTGTTTGACAGAGTTCCAAGATGACTCCTTAGATGTGCCTGCATCTATACATGTAGAGAATGTGTGCAATGAGGTTGTCAAAACAGCAGTCTGTAGTACACCATTAGAGCTATCCAATGAGGTGGATAACACCAGTGCTTACGATGGGCATGTTGATAGCACACATGATGATGTTTTCCGATCAGCTATTTATGATGATTTAGCATCTTATCTTAGTGTTGATTACAAATCAAAAAATTTGTATAAGGATGATAGGTCTCAAGGGCCCCATCATTCAGCAAGTCAATTGAAAGTCAGTGGAGACATGATCAGTGCAGCCATAGAACATTTTAATGGCACTCAAACATTGATGGAAAAAAGTTGTTGGAGGACCTCAAGAACACGTAAGGACCTTGATGGAGAACTTTCCCTTGTAGACTTTCAGGCACCTTGAGCATAACGAAATCTAATTACCTTCACTTGCAAATAAAGATCATCTTCTCATGCCTAATTAGATTTATTACGATGTGCTAAAAGGGAAAGAAGAGGAAATTGATAAGCTCACTCATGAGCTTAAGGTTACCTTGGACTCCTTGAAGAGCACTCAAATGGCCCTTCAAGAATCAGAGATTCGGATTGACGAACTTTTTGTGAAGTTGAGCTTAGCACATTTTGCATCATCTACAGCTATAACTCAATCATCTATGGTAGCCAACAGTGAAGAGCATACATCCACTGATTGTGGGAATGAGCATATTGAAGATGTGAAAACATCAATCTTGATTTCAAGTGCAGATGATACCAATGGAATGAGTGCACTGGATGAGTTTAAAAAGGAATAGTCCTTGAAGAAGAATCATCTACAGGTGAAGTATGAACAAGTCTCTACATTGGTGATGTGGAGATTGCTATTGATAAATTTTGTGACGAGGAGGCGAATTCTTCTGAGATTTGTATGTCTGTTCCATTTTCTTCTTATGAAGATTGCAGGGCATCATCAAGTGGGGAAAATGGTATTCATGATGACATGTTTCCTCCTCCTAAAAGCAAATCAGAAAATTCATTTTATGCAGCTGGTTGTGATCATTGGCCTAATAAGTCACATGACTGGAAAGGATAGCTGAAAGTTCCTGAAGATAAGGTTGTTCAAACCTTAACTCATTTTGATAGCACACATAAGTTTGTTGAATACCTCCTTTAGTTAGCACAACTGGAAGAAAGGTAGAATGGGTTATGGGTGGAGTTGCTATACCCAATCTACAGACTATCAAAAATCCCCTAGAGGCAATGAAATCTAATTACCTCCATTTGCTCTCAAATCAAGACCTGGCCATCAAGTTTGTAGAGGAGGCTTACCAAGTTAATGCAAAATCTACCTTTTGTGACCTTAGATGTGAGTCACCTCCCGACTCAGGTGATGAGGATGATGAGATATGGAATCCTAGTGACCAAGTATTCCATTGGCACAAGCAAGTGAATTCCACCTTGACTGCAATGTTCATTATTTTTCTTTTAGCCAATGCACGAATGATTTGATGACACATAAATATGGGTTGGATAAAAGACTGCATGATTTACTCTAGTGTGAGATTCTTCCATCTTCAAAAGAGGAATATTATAGGTTCCCTAACTTGTTTCTACCTGACAAGTGCATACAAAAACAAGAATCTAAGACTTGGCTCATTTGGATTCCAATGGTTATCAGAGTGGCACAACGGAAGTCAACAAGTGTTGGGTATGGACTTCCAATTTGGCTATGCGATATTTTTATGACTGGTAGACTGCTTCATTTAATTACAGGGATTGACAGAGTTACTGTGTATAATGGTACCATGTTGACGCAACAGGATTGTGACAGAGCATTCTCTAGGTTCATCTAGGATCCTAGTATTTGGCCATGGTATGCAAGTGTGGATTGCTTGAGGACAAGCAATCTCTGGGAAGGGAGGACTGTAATGTCACCGTTTTTCATCCCACCTCACACATTAATTTATTTAATTATTTAATGTTGCTTGGCAAAAAGTGCATTAATTAAGGTAATATTAAATAATTGTATTAATGAGGTGAAATAAAGTGATGCCAAGGAATATTTAAAAGACAATTTAATAAAATCACTTTAGAATAAAGTGCTAATTGGTTTTAGCAGGAAAACTAAAAAGGTGTTATAAAAAGGACATGAGAGCTCATTTCTCAATATGTCGGATTATTATTATCTTGTTTGGTTTTCAGGTGGAGCTCTTCAGAGTTTGAAACCCTAGGTGGTATTCCTACAGGTATCTAGTTTCAATGATGAAAGATTCCATTCCACCCTAGCTAGATTGAGGCAGATTCGCTCAGAATTCACATTGCACAGTCATGCAATTGTTACAAATTTGTGAGTCTCCTATGGAGACAAATTTGGAGGTTAACGATTAACATATTCCTGCACATTTGAAGGTTGAAGGTAATACTCAAGTTTGGACACTTGCATAAATATATATTGGACGCCATTACAGGATATTGCAAGGTTGGACACTGGAGTTAAACTCTTCTAAGTTTGGCGCCCTTACATAGAGAACTGGAGCTAGGTGAATGCATTTATGGATACCCTGGTATGTGTGTGGGAATGATTCAATTCTGAAGCTCCTGCGCAGCTTGTAATCAGTCCATTGTGGAGGGTAGTGATATTGTTCTAAGTCATGGGTGTGGAGCTAGGGTCATGAGCCATATAAACTCAGATTCCATTCATTCCTGTCTGCAATATCCTCTTCTATTCCAGATGCCATTTACTTCTTGTTGCAGCCTGTGTAGGAGTGTAGTGTGAGGGTTTAGTTGGGTGCATGAGGTTTATTGATGTTGTTGGGTGTGGAAGGTTGCTGGATGTGGTCCCTGCATACAGGCAGTTGCCATTCAACTGTCATTTCTTCTTGCAGCGCGGTCTCCTTGGCAAGGCGTGGCATGATACTGAACTACAACACTCAGGCGACCTGCTAACTGGTATTTCTTTGCTCAGAACTGTGTATTTCTGCCAATTGCAAAGTGTTGTTATTACTATCCAACCAATGCTTTGTTGTTGCCAGTGATATGAACATTTTGGTGTCTATTATGAATGTATAAACTGAAGTTGTTGTCCATATACAGAGTTGGCAAAATAGGTATTTATTACTGAGTACTGCAATCTGAATATTGAATGTATTTCTAAGTTTGTATTGCCATTGCTATTACCCCTGTTCAGAAATATAAGTGTCAAGGGTCTGCATCTCATTTTTGGTGCTTTGAATGAGCTCGTGTATTAACACAATGCAATGTACAAGTTGTCTATTTACTAAGTTTATAATATATGATATGCAAATCCCTAACCATTAAAAACATTCAATCCAGTTATCCTGCAAACTGTTTGACAAAATGCTAATGTGTCAAACTAGAAAATTGCAAAATATAATCCAATTTCCATCGGGGATATTACATCCAAATGGTTAGAAATGGCATCCCTCCCATTAGTTTGGTTGAGTCAAAGAGTGTTAATTGTGTTGTTTATATTTTGAAGGGTTTGTAGGAGTAATTGGGTTGTCTTCTCATTTTGCTCCATGAAAGCCCTCAACTCATCTCCCAATTGTTGACCCATTTTATTACTTTGAATAGAGTTGTTCCTTGCTGCAAGTTGTCTTCTTTCCCTTTCCAACGCCCTTTGAGCACTTTGGCTTAGTTGCATCAACTATCTTTCATCTCGTAGACTGGCAGAAACAATGCTCTGATACCAATTGTAATGTTCCCTTTGGGGATATTCCTAGTTTTTGCCATAAAACCACAATTCAATTAAAATAAGAAATGCAATACATTTAAGAGTATAAATTTACCAATTGAAATGCCTTTTATAAGATAAATCCTAGTTTAGGTCCTGCACACAATATTACTCACTAAAAATTGACGTTAAATCATAAGCAATGATAACATCTATTTTTACTAACATTAGTAGGCATAATGATATCATATAAACATTATTCATATTGAAATCCAATTAAAGCAATAGCCATTCCAAGGTATATTCCTATAATAGTCTCATTAGGAATTCGTTTGAAATGTTTGCGAACCGCAATCTCAACGTTGGTCGCCCTTGTATTGCGAGAGCATGGAAGGTGGGTTGCCCTTCCATCCCTCAGTTCACCTTGGAGGCTAGTCGTCCTTCTTGATCAGCCCAGAAGCACAGAAGGATTTTCAGTCCATTCCACCCCCCAGCCCATGAGCATGGAAGGTTAGTTGTCCATTCCATCTTTGGGTAGCATACTTGATAAGAGCATGAAGGCTGGTCATCCTTCATCTCTCGTGAACCCGGAAGGCTGGCCATCCTTCCTATTTGCAGTCCATTTCTCCTAAATTCAAAATGGATTATCTATTATTACATATGTGTAACAAAGGAAGCATCTAGATTACTCACAATGATCAATAACTTCTACAAGTATTACTATTGCATGATCTTATATATATATATATATATATATATATATATATAGATTACTCACAATGATCAATAATTTCTACAAGTATTACTGTTGCATGATCACATATATATATATATATATATATATATATATATAATATAGATTACTCACAATGATCAATAATTTCTACAAGTATTACTATTGCATGATCACACACACACACACACACATATATATAGTTATTCCTAATTATATTTATAACTTACTCCCAATATTATTCTTGAAAAATAATATTTATTCCAATAGATATCTTATAATTCCAAATCTTTATTTCCCTTTTATCCAATCTGCTTTCTGCCTGATTCATTCAATCTGCTTGATTCATCCTCTCACAAATGATTCAACCTCCTTTATATATCCTTCATGGAGGAAGGTGAATAGTCACATCTTTTCATTAACCCTTACCTTGGTATGGGATACATCCCTTCATAACCAAGTGCTGCCTTAAAACCGTTTTATTGTTAATTATATGCTTTGTAGAGTTGCCGCCCATGAAATTATTTTGTCTAATATTAATCAACCCTTTTGTTAATTTAATTCCCTAGCCTAGGATATAGGCGGCGATCTGATTTTTTCAGTCAAGGTTGTGATCTTAGTTTGACATGGCATGACATATGACTTACAAAATGTGTCAATCATAAGTAATGATCAGGATGAGGGCAATAAGAATGCAACTATGACAACAATCATGTTGTCAACAAGCAAATTTTGGAGTTACCAAAATCTTCATCCTCATTCACTAATAATAAAGTTTACTTATAAAATGATTTATTCTTGAAAGAGACAAAATTTCAACATCCTAATTAGAATGAAGCCTAAGAATACAAGCAGCAAAGTAATCATGATCAAAGCATCCTCAATGAACAAAAATGAAAACAAATAATTCTTCGATACAAAATGATTCAAATCCTACTCACTAAACAAAATTTTAAAAAGTATCAAGTAGTTACAAATTGTTCAAGATGTTGTACCAAAACCAAATTTTTTGCTTCATCAAGGCATTTTGTTTAAAGAGTCTAAATTTTGCTAAATGATGTCAAGTATAGTTTTTGGGCAATTTCAAGCATGGAGTTTTGTTAGTGTTTTGTCAGTCAAAGGCACCATTCATTGATCAGAACCTGAACCGGAGACTCAGAATGAGGCGTTTCACGACAGAGGAGCGTTTCGCGACAACAAATATGCTTTCACAAGGTCGTTTCAGTGGCCAAGACGGAGATTCCAATAGTTAATTCTTGAGGATTTCTCAGGAGAAAAGCAAAGTTGCGCCCCTGTAGCCCAAGGGCGCCCTTCTTTTTGAAGGTCAAGATTTTGTTGTAAATAGTCATAGATACAGTCAACTTCTTCAAAATTAGTCTGCCTATCCGATGAGCTAAGTTGCGAAGCTTTCCGAGACTCAGAGCTCCGGTTACGGGCAACAAAAGTTGAAGATCCTAAAGTTGCAGACTGTGAAAACTTGTCCTTTCTGAGCTTTTGCGCCCCTGTAGCTTGAGGGCGCACCTCTTAAAAGGAGGTCAAAGCTTGGTTTCCCTGAGGTTTGAAGCAGTCAATCTCTTCACAATCAATCCATCTATCCAACAAATTATCAAACACAATGATCCGAGGTCCAAGACTCCGACAACTGACGTCCAAAGATGAGCTTTTGAAGAGAATTCACATCACGAAGCCTCTCTAGATGCTAAGTTGCGCCCCTGTAGCTCAAGGGCGCCCTTCCAAATGACCCCTCAGATGGCAGAGTTTGCTGACGAAGTCTTCCTAGCATTTGTGCTACTATAGTCCAGCTCTGCGATGCACCATCCTGCCTGTCAATCCGACATTCCGAGAGGACGTGACGGCATTTCTACCAAGCACGTAATTTCACGGGCGGGCTGGCGTAAGATTTTCATTGTATTTCCATAGGCTTGAGGCGCCTTGCTTTTTGGCCTGTTAGATGAGGTTGTTCATCGTCGAAGTCTTAACGAGAGTTGAGCGTAATCAATTTTGCTATTCAACGAGCCCAGCCATCAGCCTTCGCGATTTTGCAAACGCTCGTACGAGCAAGGTCTTTGGTGCAATATTGCAAAACGAAGACAGCTTAGAAAATGGCCAAGTCTGGTCATAAAATCTGTTTTGGAAAGCGCCCATTTCTTTTTGAGGTCTTGGAAGCAGTTTTCTCGCTTCGTCACCTCCAGAGACATCTTTTGTGTGTCCTTCTAGCTATCCGTTGAGACAGATGGCACTTGAATCGAGTCACCCCAGCTCCAAATATCAGAGGTCAAAGGTCTTTTGGTTGAGAGTTGCACTTTTGTCAAAATGGCGTTTGAGCCTTCTCAGGCCAGGGGCACCTTCACTTATGAGGCCCTTAATGCAGTTGTCAGATGCCTTGCGTATGTCCGTTGGATGCAGAATATCTCCAGTCACGTAGTGAGCTTCGTTGCCTATCAGCAGGGTCCACCGTTCGTCCTTGGCAGCCGTTTGAAGCATCAAATGGCAGTTTCAAGAAATGGCTGTCTGGTGTCGTTAAAGCAATTTAATCAAGGGCGCCTAATTTTTTGAGGTGTCAGACGATAGATTTTGCAGTGATGACTCCCAACAGACATTTCTTCCTTGCTCTACAGGCTTTCCGATGAATTCTCTAGTTCAGTCTCAGCATCATCTGGTCACCCGGAAATCAGTGTCGAAGATGGCCAATTGTAACTTTGTCGGCTATAAAGTAGGAAGTTAATAAAAGGTGCAATATCTTGAGCAAATGGACGCCTGTGAGCTCAAATGATGACTTTTCGGAATCAGTGAAGTCTAACGGTGAAACCTAAAGCTTCATTTGGTTTGTCAACTGAAGTTTAATAATATTTAATATTTATTCTTGCATTTTTGGCATTAAATGGCGATTTTCTAAAGTTGGCGCCCTCTTTGTGCTAAGATTTCAAGTTGCATGATAATGAATATTTTATTATTATTTATTGTAGAAACCCTAAGTTTCCCCTAATCCTGAATCTGTAAGTTTTGCTTGACTTTCTGAAGGTTTTAGGTTTTTGCTTGTTTTTGACGTTTTTACATGTAATACTGAATGGTACGATTTTTGCAAGTAATTGAAATAAATTTGATAAAAATAAAAATAACTCTGATATGGATAGAAATAGAGTGCCAGTATATTTATTCTGATCTTTTGAAATGATTACAAAAATACCCAGAAGCATGCAGGCAAGAATAATGGAATTTATTAAGAACCTGGCAAATCTGATTTGCAATAAATGAGCTGCTGTAGCTGGTACGGCTGAGATAATAAATTGCTTCCTCTTTCCGTCTGAGACTCCAGATAAGATCCTCCAGCTTAAGCGCCACCAGGAATAATGCAAGTTGGCCTCAAGGTAAGGCGTTTTGCTCCAAAGCAAGGGATGACTCTTTTCTTAATGGTACGGCCTGATTACTGGAAAGTACGGCCTGTCAGAACAGCAGTACAGTTTGTACGGCCTCCTCCAAATTCACTTTCCTAGTCTCTGTGTCTGGCGCCTTGAAGAATAAATACTCTCTGGTTGCAACACATGAGAAATACTCTGAAGATTAATGTGTATTGATGTGTAGTTGCAACTCTGGTGAAGGTACGGCCCAGGTCAGACTGGTACGGCCTGCAAAGTACGGCTCCAGCAGAAGTAGAAGTTAATGAATATATGCCGCCCTTTAAACACTCTGGAACTCTTGAACATGGGCGTCTAAATGAATGAAATGCTCCGAATGCAATAACTGAATAAAACTCTGAAGATTGAAGAGCTCTAAATATTCATCATCTGTGAGGTGCTGCAGGGAAGGTACGGCTGTGTACAGCAGTATTAATGAAATGTACGGCTCCCTCAAACTCTCAAGATCTCCGGAATATGAATGCCAAAATTAATGAATGCCTTCTGAATGTATTAACTCTCTGAAACCCTGATGAAGAAACCTCTGTGAAGTTCAATAAATTCTCTGAAGCTCTGTAACTTCTTCTGGGTGAAGAAGTCTCACAACTGGCAGTAAATCGGGTGATATCTCACACCCTCTGAACTGATTCGAAGGAGATGGCTCGTTCTCCACGATTTCGAGACGAAACCCTAAGGCTCGTGCTCTGGCAAAGACTGGCAATTTTCAATTCATCAAATGTAATAATGGCTCAGAAACCAAGGCAAATCCTCTTTATTGCACAAAAGTGCGATTTCCTTAATAATAGGGATTTAATAAAATATTTAACTTTTAATCTTTCACTTTCTCCATAGTCTCAGCTAAATATTTTATAATAATTTTAATTTGCCAAATGGCCCCTTCCTGATGTTGGGCGCACCCCTCAAGGCAATCACTTAAGTTATAATTTTAAATTATAACTTTATATTATAAACCATTAAATAATTAATATTTAATCAATACAATTAAATATTAATATTTTCCTCATTACTCATCTGATTACCGATCCGTCGATGCCGACGAATTGTGATTCCGATGCATCAAAGCCATACCTAAAATAGCAGTGGTCCCACGCCGAGGGCGCTAAAAGTAACAGGGCAAAATGTCTCGAATGAGCCGAGCGAAAGCCAATTGATCAAACCGCTAATCTGAGCCAAGCTCAAACGACTTCTAACCACTCTATCTCGCCTCTTACGAGGGTCTCATGATAGGCCAATCTCATCGACCGATGCTTCGCCAAAAAATGGGGACATGACATTTATTTCAACTCTGTCGATGCATGTATGCGAAAGGAGTCCAATTAGAAGATTTCTATTTCAGTCAGGGTTTTAATCTTGCAATTCTCAAGTTGGTACGAATTTTCTCTTATTTAAACATGGTGCCTTCATTTTATTATTCACCAAGCTTCTAGAGAAATTCGTATTTTTAAGAGAAATTCATATTTTCAAGCAAAATTCGTTTTTCTTCAAGGCTATTTTCAAGCAAAATTCGTATTTTTCAAGGCAATTCATATCTTCAAAGGCAAATTCGTAATTTTCAGTGTAAAGGCGAATTCTTCATCTATTTCCAAGGGAAATTTCTCCAATCACATTCTTTTGCAAGTTAAAGTACACAGCTATCAGCAATTTGAAGAAAACAGGGGCGATTTTCATTGAAGAAAAGCATTACAAAAACGTCTTTTTCCTCCTCTCCAATTTCTCTCATATTCCAATTCGCATGTTCCTGAAATTGGCAAAATTGACAAGTTCAAACATCTGGATCATTTCTATATAATTTCCTCCAGTTAAAATCGTGCGTTTGAATTTTTAGGAATTTTTAACTTCAGAACATCCGTTCTTGAGTTTCTAATTCTCTCAACTAAAAATTCGTTGCACGGTCGAGTAGAAGTCATATTTTCGCATTTCTGACGCTTTGGGTTGTCTTAGAATCTTTTTCTGGACAAAACCCATATCTCATATTTTCACCGAAAATAACTCTTCCGAAAGGCTATTTTTAGTCTCAGCAGGCCATTTTTAGCTCCCAGAAATCTTGTCAAAATATAGTCAAGTTCACAGTCAACGGGCGAGTTCTTCAAAATGCAGTATACTCAGCTCGAATATAGGACCAAAACGGTTCTCACTCATGACTTCATCAAGACAGTTGAGACGAATCTTCACAAGGTGCTTCCAGAAGCAGTCTTGGATCCAGTCAAGATCAGAGGTTCGATCATTCAGAACATTCAGCAGTCCGGGTTGTTAGAGGCCGCTTCCATACCTATCTCCATTCACTGTATTGTGTTTGTGATGTCTTGCATTAAGCATTACAACTCTGTTACTCGTGAGATAGTGTCAGTCGATGGACGTGTTATTTGCAGTCTCAAGCCTTTGGACATTGAAAGGAGTTTTGGCATACCTCAACATCCGAACATCTTGTTATTTCCATGGAGCAGTGCGAGCAAGGCATTTAATGCTGATGTGGACAAGTGTCAAAATAAGATGGCGAAAGATGGTTAAAACAAGCGAAGAACAAATTGCCAAACATTGTGGGTCGTGGTGAGTACAAGGATGAATACGCGATTCTAATCACACTCTTGAGTCATGTCTTAGGTCAGCCCCATGCTAATGCTTTCCAGCCTTGGATGTATTACATTATTGGTCGCATCATATCTGGGCAGAAGCATTATGACTGGGCATCCTTCATCAGCGATATTATCCACGAGTAGACCACCAGTTTCTTGGTTGCCCATGTGTGATGAACCACACTCTGGTGATCCACTCTGCTACCACTATAGTGAAATGCTCTGATACCACTGTGATGTACCATGCTCACTGCTGATTTGATTTCACTTCGTTTAAAGGACTGATTTTCGGTTTGTAATCTGCTTTTCTTGTTTTTGGTGTTTTTGTGGTTTGATGCCAAATGATTTTAATAATTTTCTTACAACCATATGCATAATAAGAACTCAAATTAAACTAACTTATAAAAGATAACTTCCACGTAACTCCAAACACTAGTTAAGAGACTTCTTGCATTACAAAGAGTGCTAAAAATCATATATATCTTCATACATTTCGAAAGAGACATCATTTACAACTAAAACAAACTTGCAGCCAAAATGCACTGTGAACAGTGCTTGCTACAGTACCCGCGGCCACCATAATACACATAAAAATTACTTACAACTTTCTCCCGCCAAATGATTGAAGAAAATGTTTCCAATACCAAGGGCGCCCCCTTTAGACAAGATAGCAGCAACTAAGAGAAGGCGTTTTTCTTAGTAGAAGATGTAGAAACCCTCACTTGAAGGCGGCTGGCTGTAGGTGGTCAAAATCAGCTCCAACAATCTTCAAAAAGCAAGCCACGACCTCAAAAACGTGAATGGAACCTCCAACAGCGATTTCTCTTGCAATGGATGACTTCTAACACTTGAAAACAGCAAGATATGGCTCCCACGAATCAATCAAAACTCAGACCTGCACTTTAGGGTGGTCTTTCACACCTTCAAGATGCATAAAATCCTAACTACAAGCCCAAACCAGGCTTACCCACTGCTGAAATTGATAAACCCTAGTTTCTCTCTTCCACAAACTCCACACTTCCAAACTTCAATCAGCAAAATATATCCAAGCATGAATGGGTCGAACTTTCTCAAGGTCTTTTATAATTTCACTTTGAAACACTATTCATTAAAAAATCACTATTCACTTAAGTTATTTCTTTTTTCACTTTATCAGTGAACAGTAACAGCAAAATATAAAGTGACCCCTTTAACAAATAGACACATGGTCCCCAAGCCTGAGTAAGTGAAATAAATGGTGATGAACAATATTTTAAGCTCCAATTACACGCCAAACGCGCAAATTCACCACGTCACCGACTCCGGATACCAATACTACCTTTAACTGACCAAGTGCCCGTTCAATCCTCTATCCAGACCCATTAGCCTACGAGGATCGACATAATAGGCTAATCCAATGACTCTGATGCTCGCGAAAGAATGGGGACATTACACCATGAGTTTCACATGTGTTCGTATCTTGTGTACTTGATCGCTTATCAAGGTCAGTTCCAAGGACTAAACACCGTGGGCATTCTCAGTGTTCAAAAGGTCTATCAGTATTATGACCAGCTTGAGTTTACTAAGGCTGAACGTCATTTCAAGCGTGTTCATGAGGCTTTCCTGAATTATACAGTGAGAAATTTGGACTGGGAGTTGCACATTCGTATCTCGGCAGTTGCTAGGGCAGCAATGGATGGTTGGGCAGATTGGTTTATTCAGTTCCCGACATACACCTACATTCGAGTATATGGATTTATAGGAAATCCAGCTATGCTTCCACATTATCCTTTGGATAAGACAATTTTCATGGAGTTCCTGAGGCAGTTGCATGATGTTCATCGTCTTTTGCGCTGCAAACACAAACTATCTACCAATTTTCCTTTTCAGTTTGGTATGTATTGGTGCAAGTTAGTTGTTGATGCTAAGACTGCAGGACAAGAGCTCGAGACGTATCACCTCAAGTATCTTGTTGAGGCTCGTGACTATGATCTTTACGGTCATTACACAGCTCGCCTTGGTGGTCGTGCATTTCATAAGCCTTCTATGGAGGACTATTGGGCCAATTGTGTAGATGATTTTGAGGTTTGCAGACGTAGCTATGGCCGCTTCTCTCTCTCACAGATTTATGTTTTCTTGGTAGAAGATGTGGAAGGTTTATCAGATGATGAGGGAGAAGTTCTTCCTCAGTTCTTCAGAGAGCAGGTTGACACACAACCGTTGCTAGCAATTGATTGGTACGCTAAGGAATACGCAACAGTTAAGGAGAGGTCAAGTAGAGTTATTCAGAACAGTATACTTTACCTCGACAGCAAGAAGACCAGGAGGGTAAGTGTTCCCAGAGCAGAGCCGCCATTAGTAGATCCTTCACTACCTTCCTCGTCAAAACCCAAGCAGAAGAAGAGGAGTAATCCTCCCAAGAAGAATCAAGCGCCTAACAATTCAAAAGGTAAGGCGCCTGCCGTTAACACACACACGGAGCCTGTCACTCAGCCTATTGCAGAGCCAGTTCAGACGACAGTTCACAGTTCACCAGTGCCTAAGGTTCAGCTTCCAGTTCCTACAGCAGTTCCAGAGTAGTCACCAGTCCCAATTCATATCGAATTGGACTTGGACTCGCCACCTCATAGTAGCTCTTCTGTATATTCACTCTCGTCATAGCCTCCTGTCGCTAGTACAGACCCTTCCAGTAGCATTAGCCGATATCAATCTTGGATTGAGGCTCAACTGGGAAGGAAGAGGAGGCAGCCATCCTATGTTCTTAATCATTCAAATTTTGATCAGGTTTATCAGGATACGCCAGACAAGAGGATCAAGAACATGGTCCACGTGCAGAGGAATACTGATATGGAGATCGTGGTTGAGATTGATATACCTACACAGGGGAAGAGCTTAGCTGAGTTAGAATCTCAGGATTTTGAGGTTATCACAGTCAACCTTGGTCGCAGCACATGCCAAACTCAGGTTGATCTCCTACAGGGTGCTACAGACAGTGCCAAGGATAGAATGTTGAAAGACGGAGAAGATAAGGCAGCCCTCAAGGCTGAAATCAGACAGTTTCATCAGTATATTTCTAGCCTTGTACACAGGACAGATACCACCGCCACACTCCCACCGATGCTTGAGCCTCCAGCAGAACAAGGGCAACTTAATCACTTAGTTGCATATGGCAAGCGTTTGGATGAATGGGAGGAGGAGTTCGTTGCTAGAGGCCGTTCTATGCTTGCAGAGTTATATCAGTTGCAGTATAATGCACGAGAACTCCGTCTACGTCTCCAGGATGAGGAGCAAGACTTGGCGATTGGTAGACCTCGAGATGAGATTATGATTGCTCACCTGAGTATGGCATATGATGCAGTCACAGACGCAGATGACAAAGAAGCTATCTACTCTTGGAAAACACAGTTGGTTTTCAAGGCAAAGATAGAGAAGACTTTGGCGTCAGAGTTGGCTGAGAGTAGAGAGTACGTTACTAGTGCACTCTGGTTTGTGAGAACCTTAGTTTCTCGCTTACGTGCCAATATCAGATTGAGGGTGGTGCCTACATCGAGCTTACCGATGTTCAGTCAGAGCTCCAGGCACTCATTCATACCATTTTCAATGGGGAGACCATTGGCTGTAAGATTAGTCAACTTACAGTCATGTCAGCATTGTTTGATGAAGCAACAAGGAGCATAGGAGAACTTCAGTCCCAGATCACAGCTGGTGAGGACATGTTGCACAGACATAGCATACTTCGGCAAAGCGTCATAGCTCCAGACAGTGATGCAGTTAACGATCTCGTTGAGGAATTGGTTGCTCGAGATCACATTTAGTAGACTTCAGTTCCTACCTCTCAGGATAGACATTACACACAGGAGTTAAACTTGGAATTACCTTCTCAAGTTAACTCGCTATTTTGTCTCATGCATATCTATTCTGAGATCAGCCTTATTTACTTGGAGTTACATATTAGGGTTTACATTAACTGATGGTAGTGTTCCAGTTAACATGCTTTCAATAAGGACGTGCATGCTTGCACAATTGTCCATTTTTAGATTAGATGTTTCGGTTAACTGATGGTAGTTTGCCAGTTAACTGTATAGTTTCTTTTATTAGGGCTTAGCAATAAATCTTGCATGCATTGCAAGACTGTACTTGACTCAAGGTGATTTTAGGGTTCCCTACACCTTTCGATGTCTATAAATAAGAGCTTTTGCTCATTTGTACATAACTTTTGCACGAGAGAGAAATAGATGTTGTGCCCACCTTGCCTTCAATATTGCTCGTTTTGTATCTGTTCATGCGTTTTTGCTATTGTAATGAATTGTTATGCCACATAGGGTTTCATGCAATTATAATGGTGAATTCTTTCCTTAGTTAGATAAATTTGTTTTGTGCTCAATAAACTTGTTCAGATTGAGATGATAGTTGTGCCACCTTGCCTTCAAGTAGAGAATTTGTACTTGGTTATCGTTTGATGTGTGTGACTAATAAACCTATTAAGATTGAGCTGATAGTTGTGCCACCTTGCCTCCAAGCTGAGAATCTATATGTGGTTTATCGTGTGTTGTTGTTTCCAATAAGCTCATTCGGACAAGCAAATAGTTGTGCCACCTTGCCTCCACGTTGTGAGTCTGTACCAAGCTTATCGTCAGATAGTTATCCTTGCTCCATTTCCTCATGCTCTGTTTTCTCGAGGAAACTGGATAGATTTTAAGTACTTAGCCTAGATGTAGTTAGTAGTCTGCGAAACCAGAAAATACTCAGCTGCAACATATATAGTTTTCGTGAAAGCCTTGTACCTCTACAGCTGAGGCAAAAAGACAAGAGATAATTTAAATTACTTTTCCCTTTACAAGCATTTTTGTTAAAGCACAACGAGGGAGCTTCCACTCCTAATTTGAAGAGCACTCATTGCATAGTGTGCATAGCTATCCGTACCAACTCTTACTCCAAAGGTGCTAGTTGTTACGCCAACACAAGAGAAGCTCCTCGCATTAAAGAAAAGGCTTTAACTCCAAAACCTCTACAGAGGATGCTTTAAAGGAATGTCAACCACAATTATTTGTAGTAGACCAGTTCATTGTTCAAATCCTTATGAGTAAGCAATGGCAGTTGCAAGACAAAGCTTTTCTACATATTGAGAAGAAAACACAAGTCAAGGAAATGATTGAGGGCTTTATTTCTGCATTTAAGGTATCTCACAAGGCATTGATTGAGGAAATTGATAAATAAGTATCCTATGTTCTTCATATTGCTTTAGAACCTAGTAGTCACTTAAGATTCTAGATGGAACAATCGCTGTCTTTAATTATTCAAAGTTTTGCCAGTCATCCAGCACAAAGGCTTGCAAATTGATCAGTCTACAATTGGAAAGACACCTAAAATGATGAAACCTTTAATCTGGAGATTCTGCATGAAAGCTTTGAGGAATCTTCCAACAATATTAAATAATGAAAATCTCAGAAAAGGAAATCTCAAAGTAAAAGATAAGCATTATCCAAAGATGGTCCAACCATTTCCAGACACGGAATAAAATTGATCTATAAAATTTAATCTATATTTGTAGTTTCGAACACATAGATTAGCAAAGTTGCAGATCATAAATCATTAGAATTTTAGAAAAACAAGAAGCTATTATCCTAATTTTAATTCAGGTATAAAACACACATATACTCACAAACCATGAATTAAGATGATGATGATGATGCTACTCATGCTGTATCAAGCTACTCAGATGATGTTACTCATGTTATCAAAGTTGCAGATCATAAATCATGACCATTTTAGAAAAACAAGAAGCTATTATCCTAATTTTAATTCAGGTATAAAACACACATATACTCACAAAACAAGAATTAAGATGATGATGATGATGATGTTACTCATGCTGTATCAAGCTACTCAGATAATGGTAATGCAGCAACAACATCAAGGCTTGATGCTCTTGAAAGGTAAAGAAGCCCTTGACCTTTTCCTTTGCATCTCCTCTAGCACCAAACATACAATGGAAAGCTTGCACTCATCCTCAACAGCAATGTACACGTAATATATTTAGTGATTTGTTTGGAAATAGGGCCGATGAAATTATCACAAGGTTTTGTTGAACTAGATATCCTCCTTGGTGATCTTTCGCATTTAGCATGTTTAGTAAATATGAAGATCCGTCTAATTCAATAAGCAACCAATAGCATGCCCCTAAAATAGTTGTGTTTTTTGCCTTGACTGCGCATCTATCTTATTTTATATAGACCTTCAAATTTCACATTATTGGCAGCACAAAGTTTTCTTTAAGGTCGGCCATGGTAAATTTAGATGAATGGGCTGGAGAAAAACCCACTCAATGAAATTGCATTAATCATGTTGAGACATTTGCCATGGATTCTTAGGTGTTTTCCTTAAACCAAAGTTTGACGAGCTCATGCTCACACTCACCACTTCACTACATACATTAAAGTAAACAGAGAAAATTCAAGACTCAAGTTCTTTCAAGGCCACAAATTTAGGGAATGGTGGGGGATCTAGATGTAGAGCAATAAGGTTTATTTGGTAGTTAATATTATGAGTTAGCTCTGAATGGTTGCTTCCAACCACCACATTGTTCAGGTCAATCTATCTGGTGGTTAAATAAGGTCTTCTACCTTAGAAAATTATACCTTGTAATTGGAATCAGACACAATAGATTAAGCATTCAATATTCAACTACCATTTCAATTCGTCATAGCATCTAATCTATCGTGTCATGCATGTGACCCCAGAATAGCTTTTGGGTGACTGAATTAGGAAAATAATGCCACATAATCAGAGATACAAAGATGATAAGGTTATATGCATGCAGGGCAAAAAGGGAGGGCTCAAAACAAAAATCTAGGCATTTGTGTGTTTGTCTTCCTTTACTTTGATTAATCAACATCCATATTGAACTGAGCCAAAAGTTTTTAATGTGCTCCATGACAAGGATATTCAATCTAGAACAATAAATTTCCTCATAAAAAGTAAAAAATAGAATCACCTTTCCAAATTCTGATTTGCCCGTTGACAAGACATAAGGTTCTTAGAAACATTACAGATTCCCAAAACAACTTCAGGAGTACATGCAGAGTTCCAATCATGTGCAAAAAGTAATCGTATATCAGCATCCACACATATTTCATCAATATTCAAAAAGTATGCAATCCACATAGGTTCAACAGCTTTGTATTCATTATGGACATGCTTGGAGTCTCTAACATGATGATGGTACATGAGAAGAATTTTCCCGGACACCAAAGCTATTGTTGTCGGCCCATTAGTAAGAAGACATTCTGCAAAAGAAATAGAATATACCACATGACTGCGGAGTATATAGAAATATAATATATGCTTATCAAAGGCACAGTTCCAATATAAGAGAAAAGCATGTAAAATTGTAAGGCTTCCAAAACAAAAGCTATACTACAATAATGTGAAGGTCACTGGAAACTGTTTATGATAATTTTAGTCAAGGGAGCTTAAAACAAAAGACAACATTGTCTTCTACAATAATTTTGTTCATATTTACCTGTAGAAAGACTCAAAGATGATATTCTATTGTGCCCCATGACTCTAATTATCATGAGGCTGAAACACAAACAGGACACAAATCTGATAATTTAAAACTAAGATAAAACACCAACAACACTTTAATTTTAAGCAGCTCCCAACAACAAAGGCTGAAAGTATTAATGAGAAACTTGCACAAAACATGTTAAACTGCACTAGCATCGCCTTAATAAAGGGAAGCAGTTACTCTGAACTTAAACTAATATAAATTTGAGTATAAAGTTGTGTAACACACCTTCTTAGATAAAAGGAAGCGAATGTGAGTGAGCAGCGAACAACAATAGAAGAAATGGATAAGCAAATAAAATGGGAGTCAGCAGAGATCTAGGTCAATCACAAGACAAATGAAGGAAGAAAAAAAGATTTGGATACGGAGAAAGAAGATCTGCTCAAGGTTTTTGACAATCTTGATACCATAGATTTAGGAAGAATAGGGCACAAAATCCAAGTTGGGGGTTTAGACCTCTAAGTTTGAAAGTATATTTCAGTTATAAATATGCTTTTAGCCAGGCCAAACACAAGATCTCTTTGATAAGCCCCTAAAATATAAATTTATTGGGGCCTGACCTAAAGTTGGTGATTTAAAGAAATGCATGGACCAAAAAAAGGCATTAGTAGGGATAGAAATCAGCTGTTTGGCAAACCTTCAAGCTGCATTCCAGAGTGCAGAAAGGCCCGAAAAAATATTCCTTAGGGACCCTTGGTTTTTCAAAAATTCAATTTTATACATGCAGTCATAGTATCCACCTTTAATCTAGAAAAGTAAATTCCCATTGAACTTCCCTTGTGGATCGAATTCTATAAATTACTGCCTATAGTGGGGAAAGATGCTTGAGCAGATAAACAATTCATGAGCATTGAAGAGGCCACAAAATATAGAGAATTATCAATTTATGCTAGGGTATGTGTAAAGGTTAATCCATCCAAGCCCATTCCAAAGGCAATTAGAAATTGGTCAACTAAAGGATTTTAGGGAGGAAATATATGTACAAATGCCTACCCTTTTGATTGTTTAACTAAGGAAGATAGGGTCCCCTCCACTTCCCAAATCCACTACCAAGAACTTGCATGAAGATTCAAAGACTCTTAGAAATAGATTCCAAAAGTAACCTTGAAAGAGAAAACACGCAACTCTTTGCTGTTGAAACCATGACCATTTTTTTGCATCTAAAAAAGGCAGTGTCAGTGATAATCAAATTCTCCTCTTCAAGAGATTGATCAATCCTCAATTGACAAAAAATGTAGGGCCATGCAGAGAATCTAATAGGAAAAATTCTCAATTATGCTGTGCTAAAGGAACTACGGAGTTTAGAATCAAATAATATCCACTGAGCCCAAAACCATGCAAAGATGTTGGTGAACCAATAAAATATCAATGTACAAGAAGAAGATACACACTGGGGGGATTCACTGGGTCCAAAGACATAGATGTGTGTACTATTCATAGGAAGTTGGGGCACTCTTGACTAATAGAAGTACAAATATAGTAAGAGTGGAGAAAATCAGAATATTGTTTGCAACAAGCAAAGAGCAGTGAAGACAACAGGGCAGCATTAAAGATTACCAACAGCAATTTGGTAAATTCCAAAGCAATTCTTATAAAAATCATAACAGTACTACCACTAGAACCCCACAAAACACAAGAACCCCTAGACCTAGAGGCCAAAAACTGGAACAAGTGTAATCTTCAAGAGACATAGGATAGGGATACATGGATAGGGACATTTATAGATACAGAAGAAGAGTATAGATATAATACATATCCTGATCCCACTATTACATATACATATACTCGCAAGGATTTGTAAGAGGTAGGATCAAGAATGGATGCCCCAGTCTGAACCTAAGTTTCATGGTGACTGGGAACACATCCTAATTCAGCAAGAAACCCAAGCAGAATTAGAGACTAGGAAGCAAAAGGAAATCTCAAATATCATTAACACTGGAAGGGAGAGGCCTCCCTGAAGGAGCTATGAGGGCCTTAAGTTGGAATGTCATACGCATGTACCCCTTAGATAAGTGCTTCTTGATCAAGAGGCTCAAAAGAGGAGCAAAAAGTGGATTTAATTCTACTCTTAGGAAACCAAAATCAAAGAGGATTGTTTCCGAATCATTGCTATTGTTTCATGGTGCAGAGGAAAATGGCACATAAAGGAAGTTGAGGGCTCTACAAAAGAACTAGCAATAATTTAGAATACTAAAGCTTTAAATGGTAGGTTGGTGTCCAAATTCCCCTAGTACTCTAGCAATCAACACTGATCTCACAGACATGCAATTGACATTCCAAAAGGCAAAACCTCAGAAAATGAACCACACAACTTCATGAAATAAGTAAGCATCAGAAACTCACAAGCACAGTCATCTCCATAGATATATTCTAAGCTTGAGTATCAGGTTCGTCCCCTTGTCCCTGCACCTAGAGATGGTCTTTTGATTAAACAGAACTTGGATTTATCAGCACAAAATATGCAGTCTCAAATTAGCTCGCCCACAAAATTATGATGCACCCAAATACTGTGTATTTCATGATAATTCATATCCATCACAATTTTGACTTAGGCTCTTGGTTCTTGCAATCAGATGCAGTACTGAGATCAGAAAATAAGCTAATGTTTGTAGAAATTAAGCAGTCACTGTTGTAAATAGTATTGTTAATTATTAACAGGAATTTCAACTATCCCCAACAGTGTTCTAATGAAATATAGCATCACCAATAAACAGTTCAATAATGTGAATCATTTATCTGAAAAATTCACTACTCAGGCATATAACATGAAAGCATTTGATTATGAATCTCAAGAAGAATTTCAAAAGCAAATCACAGGGCCTCAGAATTTGAAATCAGGCACACTGAGATTTAGATCCGGTTTAACAGTCAGAAATACCAATCATTGATGACAGGCTTATGTAAGCACATTCACTAAACACCAAGTTACCGATTAGTGCTGCTTCAGGTTCGGGTTCACTGATTTGGTTCAAGGATTTGGCCCCAAAAAAATTTGGGATTGGGTTCATTTTGGGTTTGTTAGTACAAAAACATATAAAAATCATAAATCTATACATATTTACAACGTAAAAGCAAGAAATAAATTCAAAATTTATAATGTTACATCAAATTATATAATTTTAAATTTTAGACATATCATATTAAACTAAAAACATTCAAATTTAAGCCATTTGTGGCATAGTGTCTTGGTTTAAGCATGGCATTGTTGTTGTTGCCACCAAGGTTTGAACTCCTAAGCTAATTGTGTTCACGAGCTTTGTGCCCTTGTTGCGACATTGTGCTCACAAGATTGAACTGTTCGCATTAAAAAGTTGTTGGCGTTAAAAGTTGTTGACTTCATCTTCCAAACCCTCATTAGGTTTTTGTGCTCATGGGCTTTGTGCCCCCACTAGACTACTAAGCTCGGGGGTTTGTATTGTTCGCATTAATGCAATGTATTCATCCAAGGGATGAGGTAAATTCCTACTCTTCACTGATCAAATAAATAAATAAATATAATAGTATTAAATATAAACTTTAAATTAGCCCCCGATGTTTAGCTCGATTGGTGCAATTTCTCACTCTAAGTGCGTAGCAATTTGCTCACCCAAGTTCAAAACGCCATTCACCTTGTTAGCCGAGATTGGGGGCGTCTTAGTGGTGGCCTAGGGTTTATAGGGGCTCGCCCTGTTGATCATCGCATTCATGCCAATGGTGTTTAAGCCAAGCTGATCCAGGTCACTAGGCTGTCGATTCCCCCAAATAACAATATATATATATATATATATATATATATATATATATATATAGAGAGAGAGAGAGAGAGAATTTAAACATATTAGTATATTATATTAAAACTAAAAATATTAAAATTTAATATAATATAGTAAATTTTAAATATCAAACAACATTAACATAGCTTTGAGTATTAATACACTAAATATTTTATAAGTATTATGTTTTACATGAATTTGAAGTATTAAGTTTCCGATTTACACACTACAACTTATTTTCAACTTTGGCATTGTTGTTATTATTATCAATAATGTCCCAACTCTTAGAATATTTGTAATATAATAAACTAAATGAATTCTTAACCTAGGATCTTTGTTTATCGCTCAAGCCCAACCCCTATGCTTTCGTTCCTACCCATAGTTGTTAATCTAGCAACAAAGGACCAATAATATGCACCTTACACATTCGGAACCAATGACCTTTTAATTTTATATTTTTTAAGACATTACCTACCCAATTAGCCCAACTCCATCGTAGGTAAACAATGTTGAACAGAACGAACTAGTTTGAACAAAACAACAAATTCCAACTAAAAAAGTCACATCAAAACAAAACAAAAAATTAAAAAATCCCTTGCAAATTTGCAATGCTAAAGAAAACGCATTATAATTCATTTTGGGTTCATCTGAATTTGGAACAAACCCATAGTAATTTTCCCATCCATTGTACGATGATCCCTCAACTACATCAAACCAAAATCCAAATTGGCTTCAGATCAGACCTAGATCTAGGGCTTCTAGTTGACAAACCAATAACATAGACCAGACATAGACATAGACATAGACATTTTGCTACCTAGGCTTAACCACCCCCTCCTTGTGACAATGGAAAACTCTTGTCCAACTTACCCAAGTTTATCCACCTCCCTGCACTAGAGCCAATCTCTCCCTTTCTAGTTATCTTGACCACATAAGCTTATGACCCTCCCTACAATATCAAAATTCAAGAGGCTATTTATGCTTAACCACCTCCCTACGCTAGCATCATGCATACCTTTTCTTGCAAGTTTTGTCGGATCTAGAGTGCCCTACCATGAGTGTATCATGCAACACCTTTAAAACCTTCAATTTCATCTCAAAATCAAATGCAAAAGATATTTTGCAATTATATCTTGTAATGTCCCCTCCAAAGTGAGACATCCATATTCAGTAGATTAGCCTATCATCATGACCCTCGTAGGCTAATGAAGAGGATTAGGGGATCTTCTAAGGATGGTATCACTCCAGTGTTCAGTGTGGATCAACTTTGGCTTTCATTCAAGGCTTCCAAGACTTAGTTGGCTCAACTTACTATTTACAATAAGTCGGACAGGGATAGAATGGCATCCTTACTATTTTTAGTAAGGTATGTGATCAGATGGAGAATTATCATATGAGTCCCCAGTTCAGATGGCGTGTTGAGAAATGATGAATTTAAGAAGTTATTAATGTTATTTGGCTCAAATAACATTAATTAATTAAAAGGTCATATTTTAATGTTATAACTTGAGGGTCAAAACGTCATTAAAAGGGGGCCAAATAAATGAATTAATTTTTAGCGCCAACTCCTAAGTCAAAGGAAATATTAAAAGATGCAAATAAATGATATTTTAATATTATTAAATTGCCTTTTTGGAGAAATTCGAATTTCTCATGAAGGTCTATATATTTTATTTGGGAGTTATTTTGGAGGTATTCGATTATGATTGTTGTTGATGACTTTTTTGTCTGAGAGTAGAGGCCAAGGGTTTTCAATCTTCGTGCCACTGGAGAACGATACTTCTTCAATATTTGCAGCCATTTGAAACAATGCAATATCTATTGAATTTGGTATTATGGAGGGCATCACTCAAATGTTCTACTGAGCAGATTGGAGAGACCAAGGGTTTTGATTTTTGTGTCAGAGATTCTCAAGTTTGAAAGTTGGTGATTGCAGATTGCTTTATTATAATAAAGATCAGATTTAAAAGAGATGTACGGCTGAGTATTTCTCAGCTTTTTATTGCAGCAGGGGTCGGCCTCATGAAGAGGGGCGATTTTGGTTCATGAAGCTTCAAAAAAATAAATAAAAATCACAGAAGGGGACTCCCAGGCATAGGGATTGCAGCCATATATTCAGTGATAAAAAAAGGCAGCCATTTGAAGGAGATCTGAACCTGTTTATGATTTGTTTTTTTGGCTGGAAGTGAAGAACAGCAGTTGTATGTCATTTATTTATTTCGAGTATGCTTGTATTTTCCTTGCTTTGTTGAATATTGATCAAATAAACATATATTGGAGGATCTATTATCATAGTGGTCTATATTTCTTTATGTTATGCATTTCTAGATTTTTATATCAGCATTACAAAACACAAAAAAAACAGAAAAATCTTTATAAAACAACAAATACACAAAACAAAAAATCGGCATTGAAAACAAGGGCACGAAGTGTTATTACATTGGTATCAGAGCCAATATCCTGCCATCCTGGAGGGTTGAAGACACATGAGAAGTCACCACAGATATTTCACTCACAGTAAAGGGGAAACAGAGGAAGAGTGGCAGAGAGATAATCCGTTTGCACAGGAACCATTGTCAGATATGGGTGACAAGTTAGAAGAGGGTCCACAACGAAATGAAAGAAGAGATGAGCATAGGGATGGTGACAGGGAAGTGAGAGAGACTTTGAGGGATTTACGGGTTGGCCAGCAATAAGTAACAGGTGTATTGAAAAAGCTTACAGCTCTTCAACAGTTAAATGCACCAAGGAGGCAACCCCAAGACCAAGATGATGATAGAAGTGTAGCGGGGTCACGAAGAGTACAGAGAACAGCTTCCCGCACTGCTAACAGACCAACTTGACCCACTTTTCTGAGGGAAGAGCAAGCAGAGGAGAATATTGAAGAGGTTGAGGAACCAACCTTTGCTGATGTATCTATGGCTACACATGATGAGTGGCGGCAACTAACACTTGAGGCTCATGAGCTCATGCGCTTTGATCAATTTGCTCAAGCAAGGATGGACTATTACAGGGCTCAACAAGGGAATAGGCCTCGGAACCAGAATAGGGACTTGAAGCATGCAGCCAACAAGATCACCCTACCTTACTTTGATGGTAGCGACAAGGTGACAGGACAGTCTTGGATTCATCAATTGGTCCTGACGCTTCGACCTATGTCTGAGGAAGAAGCAATCAAGTTTGCCATGTTACATTTAGAGGGAGCAGCCCATGACTGGTGGTATCAAGGAATGGTTACACTGCAACATGACCGTATCACCACCTACTAGGAGTTTGGGGATAGATTGGTTGATCGCTTTGATAAAAAGGATCCAGAAGTCTATTTCAAGGATTTGGCACAACTTCGACAAACTGGCAACTTAGAGGGCTATATCAGTGATTTTCGAAAGTTGTTTGTAATGGTTACAAACATTTTAGAGAGGAGGTTGGTAGTGCTTTTCATAGAGGGGTTACTGGAGCCATTACGTGGGTGGGTTAAGGCTTTCGATCCAACACTACAAGAAGCAATTAAGAAGGCAAGGAGTATGGAACTTGTAGCCCCATCCAGCAAGTTGGGATCATCAAGCAAGTTTGGCACAAAGGGCCCTTCTTCATTCAGAGATAATAAAACATTTCCCAAGAACAAAAAAAAATCTGATTTTAAGGGAGATCAAAAGGGAAAATCAGTAGCCCCATTTGATCGTGAAACATTAAATGATTTGCGGAAAAGAAAGCTTTGTTTCTACTACAAGGGTCCATATGACACAAATCATGATTGCCCCTTAAGGTCAAAGGGCAAAGCCAACCGTGCTATGTGGGCTTTTTATGAAGACTCAAAATTTGAAAATTCTGACCAGCAAGCTCGTCAAGAAGAATCAGATGATGAAAAGACAGAAAAAGAGGAAAAGGAAGGGGAAGTCCATCTACAAGAGGCACGGATTACTAGTATCCAGCAGGAAGGGTCTTTTAGAATGCGTGGTGTCCTAGCAGGTCAAAAGGTCGTCACTCTTTTGGACACAAGTGCCACTCATAATTTTATTGATGCACACTTTGTGGAGAAGCGTGGGATTATGACTGAGGAGTTTGAAGGTATAAGGGTGAAAGTGGCGGATCGATATACCCTTAAGTGCAAAAGAATGGTCAAAGATCTCTCGATGCACCTTAATAACTATAAATTTAAGGCTGATTACTACATGGTAAACATGGGAGACATAGATGTAGTTTTGGGGATGAGATGGCTCCATGCTATTGGAAAATTCACTCTTGATCTTCATGAGATGGAGATGAGTTTTGAGGTAGAGGGAAAAACTCAGATACTAAAAGCCATCAAAAATAGCAGTTTCAGGATATTGTGATTTAGGAGGATGGAGAGCCTCATGCAGCACAATATGGCGGATTGGGCAGCTAAATGTGTGCTAATACCGACTCAGGAGAGGGAGCATAAAATAGAATATCACTCAGATATACAGGAGATCAGAATTAAACATGGGAAGGTTTTCAACGACATCCCACCAGGTAGACCTCCTAATAGGGGTATTGAACATATTATAGAGCTAGAGGAGAGCGCTAAGCCCGTGATGATTACTCCATAGAGAAATCCGAAACGTCTCAAGGACAAGATAGAAAAAACCATTAAGGAGATGCTCGCCATGGGTCACATTTGGCCAAAGAAGTCACTATTTGCCTCAGTGGTTTTAGTCAAGAAAAAAGACGGCAATCTTCGTATGTGCATCGACTACAAGGCTTTGCATAAGAGAACCATTCAAAACAGATACCCCATTCCACGGATCAATGAGCTGATTGACGAGCTGCATGGTGCTTGTTTCTTTTCAAAAATTGATTTGATGTCCGGTTATCACCAGATCAAGGTGTGTAAGCAGGATGTAGAGAAAATGGCATTCAGATGCCATTGTGGGCACTTCGAGTTTGTGGTTATGCCATTTGGGCTAACCAATGCTCTAGCCACGTTCCAGGCCACAATGAACAGAATCTTCCAACCACAGTTGAGGAAATTTGTACTTGTATTCTTTGATGATATACTAGTGTACAGTAGAATGTGGGAGGAACACCTTGCTCACTTGGATGCAGCGTTGGGGATTTTGGATAGAGAGTCGGTGTATGCAAAAGAATCAAAGTGTGACCTTGGCATGGCAGAATTATTATATTTGAGTCATATTATTAGTGCAGAGGGTGTGAGGATGGATCCAAATAAGATCTGAGCTATCATCAATTGGCCCACTCCAGAGAATCTCACACAGTTACGCGGATTTTAGGGTTATGTGGTTTCTACCACCAGTTTGTCAATGGTTATTCGCATCATGCAGCGCCACTCATAGACTTGATGAAGAAAGGTGCTTTCATTTGGACTCCGGAGGCACAGGAGTGCTTCATGAGATTCAAACAGATTATGACCGCTTGTCCCTTTCTTGCTCTACCAGACTTCACGAAGCCATTTGAGCTTCAGTGTGGCGCTTCGCATGAGGGAATTGATGTTGTGCTTATGCAAGAGAAGCACCCGATTGCATTTGAGAGCAAGAAGCTCAGGGGACCAGAGAGAGGGTATAGTATTTATGATAAAGAGATGTTGGCCATTATGCGCGCTTTGGCCAAATTCAGACAATATCTCATTGGCAGTAAATTCTGTATAAAAACTGACCATAATAGTCTTAAACACTTTTTGGGGCAACGAGATCTTAATGACCTTCAGCAGAAATGGGTCAGTAAGCTTCAGTCGTATGACTTCAACATTACATACTCCAAAGGTACTCAACATGTTATCGCTGATGCTCTTTCTCACAAACCACACTTGAACACTATGTTCAGATCTCAGAGGAATGGAGGCACCTGATTGTGGCATAATATGCCAAGGATACATGGGCATCTGGGATCATTGAGGGGCCAGTTCAGGATAGCAGATATGCAGTTGTCAATGAGCTCATAATTTATAAGGGCAGGATATATTTGACACCAGGGTCAGAGGTGAAGAGTATAATACTAAGGGCTTACCATGATGTGCCTACTATAGGACACCCAAGATACTTCAAAACTTACAGGCAAATCAAGGAGAGGTTTACATGGAAAGGACTCAAGGTCGATGTCCTTCAGTATGTTAGGGAGTGTCCAATTTGTCAGCAGAACAAACAGGAGCACACTTACTCGGCAAGTCTATTACAACCACTTTCAATTCCTGATAGGAAGTGGGAATGCCTGTCCATGGACTTTATTATGGGCCTACCTAAAGCCCAGGGGAGAGACTATATATATGTGGTTGTAGATCGATTAACAAAATATGCCTACTTCTTTCCAATCACAGCTACATACACGACTACACAGGTGGCAGAATTTTTCTTTTGAGAGATTTTCAGGCTCCATGGGTTGCCTCAGACCATAGTCAGTGACAGGGACAGCCACTTCATGAGTCACTTTTGGCAGGAGGTGTTCAAACTCTGTGGAACCAAGTTAACCCCGAGTACCAGCTATCACCTGTAGACAAACAGGCAAACAGAGATAGTTAATAAATAGGTGGAAGGTTATCTCAAAAATTACATAGCTGGTCAACAAAAGGCATGGGTAAAGTGGATCTACCTCTGCGAGTTTTGTTATAACTCCACTTTCCACATGTCTATACAGATAACACCTTTCATGGCGTTATACGAATATGAAGCTCCTAGCTTCATTGACCTTTTGTTTAGTGATAGCAGAGTGCCTAGTGCAGGAGAGTCAGGACATTATGAAGGCTCTCAAGGAGAATATCACTAAGGCACAAAATCAGCAAAAACATTATGCTGATCAGAGGAGGACCGAGAGATCATTCGAGGTGGGAGATATGGTCTATTTAATGTTGCAACCGTACCGACAGTCTACACTCAAGAAAAGTGGTGCTGAAAAGTTGAAACCACGCTACTATGGGCCTTTTCAGATTATCAGACGAGTGGGTGAAGTAGCATATGAGTTAGAACTCTCAACAGATAGTCGAGTTCACAATGTCTTTCATGTATCATGCCTCAAGAAGGTGTTGGGACATCATGTGACTCCTTCAACAATGTTGCCACCCCTAGATGATGAGGGGAAACTGATTCTTGAGCTAGAGGCTATCTTGGATTTTCGAGAGAGGCGGGTACGGAAACAAACTATCACAGAATATTTGGTCAAATGGAAGGATTTGCCAGTTGAGGATGCCACCTGGGAAGGTGAGGAGATCTTACAGCACCCAACATTGAGCTTGCTTGTGGGCAAGCAATTTCAGGAAGGGAGAACTGTAATGTCCCCTCCAAAGTGAGACATCCATATTCAGTAGATTAGCCTATCATCATGACCCTTGTAGGCTAATGAAGAGGATTAGGGGGTCTTCTAAGGATGGTATCACTCCAGTGTTCAGTGTGGATCAACTTTGGCTTTCATTCAAGGCTTCTCGGACTCAGTTGGCTCAACTTACTATTTACAATAAGTCGGACAAGAACAAAATGGGATCCTTACTATTTTTAGTAAGGCATGTGATCGGATGGAGAATTATCAGATGAGTCCTCAGTTCAAATGGCGTGTTGAGAAATGATGAATTTAAGAAGTTATTAATGTTATTTGGCTCAAATAACATTAATTAATTAAAAGGTTATATTTTAATGTTATAACTTGAGGGTCAAAACGTCATTAAAAGGGGGCAAAATAAATGAATTAATTTTTAGCGCCAACTCCTAAGTCGAAGGAAATATTAAAAGATGCAAATAAATGATATTTTAATATTATTAAATTGTCTTTTTAGAGAAATTTGAATTTCTCATGAAGGCCTATATATTTTATTTGGGAGTTATTTTGGAGGTATTCGATTATGATTGTTGTTGATCAAGTTCTTTGTCTGAGAGTAGAGGCCAAGGGTTTTCAATCTTCGTGCCATTGGAGAACAATACTTCTTCAGTGTTTGCAGCCATTTGAAATAGTGCAATATTTGTTGAATTTGGTATTTTGGAGGGCATCATTCAGATGTTCTATTGAGCAGATTGAAGAGACCAAGGGTTTTGATTTTTGTGTCAGAGATTCTCAAGTTTGAAAGTAGGTGATTGCAGATTGCTTTATTATAATAAAGATCAGATTTAAGAGAGAAGTATGGCTGAGTATTTCTCAGCTTTTTATTGCAGCAGGGGTCGGCCTCATGAAGAGGGGCGATTTTGGTTCATGAAGCTTCAAAAAAATAAATAAAAATCACAAAAGGGGGCGTAGGGATTGCAGCCATACATTCGGTGATCAAAAAGGCAGCCATTCAAAGGAGATTTGAACCTGTTTATGATTTGTTTTTTTTGGCTGGAAGTGAAGAACAGCAATTGCATGTCATTTATTTATTTCGGGTATGCTTGTATTTTCCTTGCTCTATTGAATATTGATCAAATAAAAAAATATTGGAGGATCTATTATCATAGTGGTCTATATTTCTCTATGTTATGCATTTCTAGATTTTTATATCAGCATTACAAAACACAAAAAAAACATAAAAACCTTTATAAAACAACAAAAACACAAAACAAAAAATCGGCATTGAAAACAAGGGCACAAAGTGTTATTACATATCCCATGAAAACATCTACTTATCATCCTTCTCCCTTGCATCTAGGGTGTTAACTACAAATGTACTCTTGGAAATTTCTACACTAATAAAATTTGTCTACTCACCACACATGATATAGACAAAATAAGGAACGAGCATTATAGGAAAGATATCACCAACTATATTCCTTTTTCCCTTAATCAAAGTCATCAATTGGGTTTTTCCTAAGTTACCGGATTCGTACCCACGGGCGTCGAACCCGGTTCGGGTGTGAACCCAGTACGGGTTCGCCTGTGGGTACGCGCTGGGTACGCACAGGGTGCGTGCCCAGCGAGTACCTTGCCGAAAGGTACGCGGACCCAGGGGTACCAGCCGCGTACCCGGGCAAACCACTGAAAACCCATGGCCCAACACTTAAAAAGTGGGCCCAAAAGTTTAAAAAAAAAAACAATTTTTTAATTTCTATTTTGCCTCTTAACCCTAAAACGACCCAATATGAGGCCTTTCAACACTAAAACATTTCATTTTTACCTCTCATTTTGCTCTCTCCATATTTTCTTTCCATCTTAGCATTTTGAAGGGAGGTGATTGCATTTGAAGGAGATCGATTGTGGAGTGGCAAATAGCTTCTACAAAGGAGATTTAAGTGTTCAAGGTATGCATTTAAACCCTATTCTTTAATCTTTTGATGAATTTTTTTAAGTTTCTTAGTTTTTGATGAATTTTTTCAAGTTTGTGAAGAAGTTTTTCAAATATATATATTTTTTTTCATTTTTTTTATAGATTGCAACAATGGCCAGTAGTCAAAGTTCAGTGGGTGGGGATGGAAGCCAAAAGTTCAAAATTGATAAAGGATCTCCTTTATGGAGACATACCACACGAATTTCACAAATTCCTGGAGGTGGGGGGTTTGTTTGGAAGTGTAATTTTTGCAATGTACAATATAATAGCTCCTACTACCGAGTGAAACTTCATTTTATGGGCCCTGGTGGTAAAGGGATTAATATGTGTGTGGGCCCAGATAAGAAGGGGTTTTCTGCTGTACAAATAGCAGCATTTATAAAAGAACAAGAAGATGCTGACAATTCATTGCAAGAGGAAAACAAACTAGTTATAGTTCCGGAAAGAAAAAAACAACATTACCCACTCATCAGATAGTTAGGCCCTCTAGACATCCCTTCTTGTCTATACCCTCTACGGAAGAAGAAGATGAAGAACCAGAAACCACCACCCGCAAGAGAGGTCCATTAGAGAAGGCATTTAAAATGGAGGCAAGAGATATTGCTGAAGAAAAAATTGCACGTTGCCTCTATGCCAATGGTCTTCCATTCAACTTGGTGAGATCACCATATTGGAAGGACATGGTGTCAGCAATAAATAGTGCACCTCCTGATTTCACAAGTCCTGGGTATGAAAAGGTGCGTACCACCTTATTGCAAAAAGAGAAGAAATATGTAGAGGCCCAACTAAAACCAATTAGAGATTCTTGGGTTGAAACAGGTGTATCTATTGTTTCCGATGGATGGAAAGATTGCAAAAACCGTCCATTGATTAATGTTATTGCAGTGTCCCCCAAGGGGGCAATGTTTTTGAGGGCGGTTGACTGTGAAGGGGAAGTGAAAGATGCAGTGTTCATTTCCAGGATTCTCATTGACTCCATGGAGATGGTGGGTAGTGAAAATGTTGTCCAAGTAATTACGGACAATGCAAAAGTTTGCAGCGCTGCAGGTGCTTTGGTAGAGGCCAGATATGAGCACATCTTTTGGACACCGTGCATCGTACACTCCCTCAATTTGGTGATGCAAGCAATTGGCAACCAAATAGAGTGGGTGAAAGAAATATACCAGGAGTTTGAGGAGATCTAGATGTTTGTGACAAACCACCTGTAATGAACCGAACCAATTTTGACCCAAATTTTTTCAAACTTCGAAGATGATCACAACAACACCAAAGTACCCGTTAGGGTTAGCTCAAATCAAACCAGCAACTGAAGGAAAGAGCCTCAACGCCAAGAATGTGCTTTCCGACCCAAGCTGGGTAGGAAGCTACCATATGGTGGAGTATCAATAGTAAAGGATGCAGTACTGGAAAGTAACTCAACGCCAAGCATGTGCACTCCTAACCCGAGGTGGGAAAGGCGCTACCATATGGCGGAGATTCTATTAACAAAGATGCTATGCAAGTAAAATAATCTCAACGCCAAGCATGTGCATTCCTAACCCGAAGTGGGAAAGGCGCTATCATATGGCGGAGAAACAGAAAGCAAATACAATGTAGACTGAGCAAGGGCTAGTCTCATTCACAACCGTGGGAATGAAAGTGATTAAACTGAAAGTAAACTAGGTGGCATAGCCATCCTCTTCCATTAGAGTGGGGATACAAAATGTACAGTGCAGAAAGTAAAAGAGCTGATCAGTACTACTGATTCAGCGTTACAATATGATGAACAATCTGCAAATACAATGAGATATAGATAACCAATGATCTCCAAAATGTTAGGAAATGAACTCCAAACAAGTACAAGCTATCCAACATGTGAAATATAGCAAAAGGGACTAAAATATCAGGTCTGATATAAAATTGCAGCAATCAGAAAATTCATACCAGCAAGCCCTAGAATCACCAAAATGCTCATAACTTCGTCAAAACACCTCCGAATGATGTGGAACTGAATGCAAATGAGAGCTAGGAGTTGAACAACCAAGACCAAGCCAAGAAACTCCTCCAAATAGCAGTGATTTATTTATGCACGCTTTCCAATGCAACCTCAAAGAAGGTACGACCTCCATAAATTTTCTACTAGCAAGATAAAATCCAAGACACCTCTAAAAAATCTAAAAACTTGCAAGGAGGGGCGCCCAAGGTAGACTAAAGCATAGGGCCAATACCCAGAACCACCAAAAAATCGTGCATGGACTTATGAGCAGATTTCTATTTCAGCAAAACCCTAATCAGCAAATGCAAAAACTCACAAATCTCTAAAATCTTCAACCTTGATGCTCTGTCTGCTAGTCTGGATGAGAAGCAGTCTCTGGAAACTCAGCTAGGTGCTATCTTTCAAGCACGAAACCAAGAGAAAGAACTAGGAGGTATGCATTCCTCGAAGCAAGCTCTGAAAGCATTTCAACAGCATAACAATATAATAAGCAACAATAGATAATCCAATTGAAGGCCAAGTCTCTTATTTATAACTTTTTTGTCTCCAAATTCAAATCTTCTTTTCCCTCCAATTAGGGTGCCTAAATGAAATTCACTTTTCACCTTTTCTCCAAATTTCATTTGCATTTCATTTCCAACCCATATGTGGAAATATAATTTAATAAAATGCAAATATATAACTTGCAAATATTTCACTAAAAGATTTAAGTGAAATATTTAATTAAACTCAAATGTCTCCAAGCTAGGTGTCCCCTTTTGCCTTAGCACATATTTCACTTAAATATTAATTCATCAAATAAGGCCTCCAAAATGTTTAATTAATAAACATTATAAAAATCACTTATCTCTCCAAATTGTCCTCCATGCCTTAGCCAAATATTTTTCACTTAAAACATTATTTTTTCATCAAATATCAAACTTGCCAAAATAATCACCTCAAATGCTGGAGACCACTGCTCAAGCTGACCCCAGAAATAGCCATTGCACTGAACTGCTGAACTGCTGCTAAAAATAGCACTGCCAGAAATAGTACTTACTAAAAATAGCATACTGCTAAAAATAGTAAGTTGTTCCAAACTCATTTTCTCCACATTTTGAGTAGCCGTCGCAACTTACTAAAAATAGTAAGTCCAGAAAAGTCATCTGATTCAGTTGCATGTCACACCATCGCGAAGCTCTCTGAAAACCCAGAAGGAATCCAGAAGCCAAATTGGAAAACTCCAACATGCAAGCCTCCAAAAAGCAGCCGAGAACGCAAGTCAATATCCTGTCATGCATGTTACCTCATTGCGAAGCTCTCCAAAAACCTAGAAAGCTTCACCAGACATGCGTTAGAAACTCTCGCATGCAAGACCTCAAAACCTCCTCTGAAAGTGGAAACCCTAATTTTCATTTCTGCTTTAGCCTATGAGTTTCCGAAATAGGCTAAATCCAAACGAAGAGTGTAGGGCTAAATTGGGGACATTACACCACCATATGTCACAAGCAATTTTCAGAACTTTTTCAACATTGGAATTGTTGAAGGTAAATTTTAAAATTTAATTTATTTAGTTTCATTTATCATTTATGTCATGTTTTACATAATTGAATAAAATAATTTTTTGCATTATTTACATATTTTAAATGTGTTATTAACTTACTATTAACATGTTCTTAGGTTGCCGAGACCCGGTTTGCATCTCACACAATTGTTCTGAGACGACTTGTGAAGGTGAAAGATGCATTGAGTCAAATGGTTATTAGCAACCAATGGGGTATATGGAAGCAATCAAATTCAGAGAGGGCCCAAAAGGTCAAGGCATTGATCTTGCATGACGATTGGTGGGATCGTGTGAATTATGTATTGGAATTCACCGAACCTATCATGTCTATGCTTCGGTTTGCTGATACAGATGAACCATGCTTGGGGGATGTCTATGATAGCATGGACACAATGTTGGAAAAAATAAAAATAGAAATACAAAAAAAAGAGAATGATCCTGAAGACACCTTGTACAAAAGGGTGGAAGCAATTGTTCTTCATCGTTGGAACAAGATGACAACTCCATTGCACCTCCTTGCATATGCCCTATCTCCGAGGTACTATACCACTGAAGTACTTTCTATCCCAGGGAGAATACCACCATATAGAGATTCTGAAGTTGCTAATGGGTATAAACGGCATTTAGTAGAATGTTCAGTGATCCAGAAGTGCATGCAAGTGTCATGAGAGAATTTGGAATGTTTGTCACAGGAAAATCAAAAAATCATACCGCTTCTGTTGCTAGAGACCAATACAAAATGGTTGCTCTTACATGGTGGTACCTCCATGGTCAAGATTATATGTACCTCCAACCTCTTGCAATCAAGATCCTCTCACAAGTAAGTTTTTTTTTTTTGCCACTTGTATTGTAAAATTTAACACTTAACATTCTTGAATTTATCTTGCATTTTTTATTTTATTTTGTTGGTTTCTCCAGGTTGCAAGCTCTTCTGCCGCTGAACGGAATTGGAGTACATACTCCTTTATCCACTCAGTGAAGCGTAACCGGTTGGCTGCAAAAAGAGCTGAAGACTTAGTGTATATTCATTCCAATTTGCGTCTTCTGTCACGTAAGGATCCTCAATACAGGCAGGGGGCAGCGAGGCTTTGGGATGTAGCACCCGAGTCTACTGACTTGGATGCAACCATTCAGGATCTTGCTAGAGCCACTATGGATGATGTGGGTGATATTGATGACATATCACATGGTGTTGGATCCGCTTTGGGTTCAAATGATGATGATTTTGAAGTTGAAACCGCTCAAAATCCAAGTCATGATGATTCTGACAATCCTTTTGATGATTGATGAGCACTTGAACAATGAACATTGAATCATGTTTCAATGTTTCATGAACTACATTTTGTAATTCAATAATTTTATTTGAATATTTTTCAACTATCAATTGGCATTTAATATTTATCTTTGGCATTTGGCATTGATCAATGATCAAGTATCATACTATGAAATGATTTAGTTTTACAATTCTCTATATTTCTCTTTTTTTTTTTTGTATATATAATACATATATATAGATTTATAATATATTAAATTATTAATATATATATATATACACACGTACCCATACGTACCCAAACCCCTAAAAAAATTTTGCCCGTACCCACGTACCGGGTTCTCGTACCCGAACCCGTCCCCAAACCCGAACCGGTAACTTAGGGTTTTTCCTTACCCAAATCGATTTTGGCAATTTGCTATCCCCAATCCTCAATCCTCCTTGTGATGTTGACTTCTACTACACTACTCTAATATTAACACAAGCTGGGAAACCTCAATCAAAAGATATCCCTACATTCATTTGAAAGAGTGGGTTATCAACAAATAAATACAAACTAGAAAATATTGAAACTATTTATGCTTTCCTACTTAAACCATTCTCCATATTGGCCCACATCCATGTTGTTGTTCTTTTAAATCATCATTTCCAATTTCTAATCAATTGTGTCATCCTCTATCTTCTTTGTTGATTTTCAATTCCCTACCCAACTATGCGGAATAAGCCCAACTTTGTACTTGCAACTTCTGATATTAGTGGATATTGTTCTAAATCAAATTCCACTTGGAACCTATCAAGCTCTTCAATTACTTGTTCAATTTCCTTAGCCCTTGCTTCATTTTCTTGCTTCCTAGCATTTGCTATTGTCTCAAGTCATTCTTCTACATCCAGGAGTGCTCTTCGGGTCTCTTCTAAGGTGTCTTTGGTTGCATCCAACTCAAAGGTGAGTTCATCAACCCTTTTCTTCTTTTCCATCAATGCATTTAGAGCCATCTCTACAATTTGAATGACCATATCCCAATTTTTTATCAAATGTAAATATTCTAATTTTGTTCATTCCAAGGTATCCTTCATTACCTGTAGATCTAAAAGAGTGACTATATGTTTATTCCCAACATCATTCTAACTTGTTACTAGTTGTTGCTCTTTCCATTCATGTAGCTTTATAGACACCTATGCAATATAGACAAGATGACAATACTTGTTTTACTCTTGGCAGAGCTGATGTAATTCTAATGTTGTTGATTACTCATGTGCTCCACTTGAGTTATCCATCCAATGACAACTCTAAATCATCAACCTCTAAATCCCTCCCATGGGAAGCAACACCACTAATACCCTAGCATCAAAGGTTCAACTACCAACTAATTCCATAGCCCATTGGAGTCCTCTATTTGCTAGTGATCTTGGAAACGTGTTGCTGAATATCATACAATGCCGATTTGAAGACATTTGAGTTTCAAAATAAAGACTATGTTGCTTACCATATAATGAGTTAGCATGCAAACCCTCCACCACCATGCTTCTTGTTGCCCACACAATCTTTCCTTCAAACTTGGACTTAAGCTCCCTAATTTGATGAACCTGTAGAGACTCACTAATGGTAACAATGGGTTGCTTGCCTTTCTAGTCATGTGGAATGATGAGTCTATTAGTGACCATGAAATTGAACTCATCAAAATTTTCAACATGTGTGTACTTCATAATACCTTTGACTTGGAGTCCTATGTATGACATATGAGTCCCACATTATCATGCTTGAGCAAACCTATAGCTAAGAGAAAGGATTCCCTTTCCATTTCGTACCCTTCATGTTCTCATCTCTATCAAAATGATCCTCATAATAAAAAGAGTTTTAACTTTTAAGATGATATAATATGAAGTTGCAATAAATTTTTGTCACAACTATCCTTTTGATAAAGGAGATCATCAATTATTTTATCTTCAACATGCATTGTTAATTTCTTATTAACTTCATCAAGAAGAACACTTTACTAATGTAAGATCTCACTAGAAATCACTGGGACAAGATTTTTACCTTCAACAGCCAACGTGGATTTCTTTTGCTTCTTTTCACATTCTTTCAACCTTGAATTTGCTTCTTCAAGCAAGTTGTGTTCAAGTACATCCATCACCAATTCAGGTGTAATGTCCCCACTCTAGTCAGTGTAAGTAGCAGATGGGTTAGCCTATTATCTAGATCCTCGTAGGCTAACATGTGTGGATAGGGGGTCTCAATGGCAAATGATGGTGGTGTAAGATAGGGGGACCACTACGTACAAGGCCCCAAGTCACAGAGGGCCAAGATGTGGAAAGCTGCCCTAACTTACCTCAGCTTAGTGGGATGTTTACGGTATGAGGATGAGAATGATGAGGATGATAGTCCTGCAACCACTCTGATATCCCGAGATTCAACAAGGGGTTGGGCGAGCTGGTTTTTGAGCTCAACACTGTATCTCAAATAGCTCTCTATCTAACAATGAGAGCGCAGTTTCAAGACGATAGCACGGTGCTCTGGCGTCTCTCAAGTGCGCTGGCATCTATACGACCAAAGGACCAAAAGCACAATGTGAACTTATCAGAAAATGAGCTAGCAGCCTAGCTAAAAACTTCTAAGAGAGCAAAATAACACTATAAAATACGAGAAATATAAACGAAGGTGATAAAGTAAATATACCAAGGCTAAGGTGACAAAGATGATTTCATAGAAGAGACTATTCACCAGCTAGCTCCGCAAAGCACATACACCTACACATAAAAAGAGGAAAATGTTGGGTGGCTATATAGGGGCCTGCCTTAGTCAAACCCCTGTTTAGGTGTTTCCACCTCCACGGACAACCAAGGAAATGAGATAAAGAAATAAAGTAGTAAAGAGCACAAAAGCACTACAAAACAGTAAAGTGCTAACTCAACCAAGTGATAGAAGGAAAGAGAGGGAAGCTTACCAACTCCACCAAGAGGACTCAAGGCTGCTTGGGGGAGAAAATGAGAGTACTCGAGCCTCTGCTGCAATGGTGTTTAGTTCCCAACTTGTTCTACCAAAGTGATGGAGTGTTGTGTTTGTTGCAATGAGGTGCTAGTATGTTGTTTGAGAGCTTCAGAGTGAATGCAAGAGTGTGAGAATGGATGCTCGAAGTGTGTAGTAGCTCAGAAGAAGTTGTGAAGAAGTTAGAATGCATGTTGAAGGAATGAATTTGAAGGAAATGAAAGAAAAGGCCATATTCGGGTCGGTCAGCCGAAGGGGGCATTACAACTTGACTCCTAATGAGAAGTGTAATGCCTCTGCAGGTTCAGCCACAAGTATTTGCCAAGGACATAAGTGCGCCGCATGAGCATCCCTGACAAAAACACCTCCACCAAAGCTCAAAACAAGCACCAAGTGGGATGCAAGCAGCAGGTTTAGGTGGAATTAAGCCTCCAAACATGGTTTTCTAAAGTAGAAAGAGGCAAAGAGGGAATTTACACATCGGGTGCAAATTCACTCTTATATAGGTGGATATTGTCATTTCCACCCCTTCAGTTCAGTGTTGGGCTCAATGCAAGCTTTTGCAATTCAGTGTTTGCCAACTTCTGACGGCATGTCAAAACACTGAGAATTGAGGGAGATATTAATATTTTAGTGGTTAAGTTATTTATTTGACTTATGGAAATATTATAAAGTTATAATTTGACTTTATAATTAATAGCCACTTAAAATATTATAAAGTGATGCCTTAAATATATTAAAGTGAAATCAACTCACTTAAGTCATAAAAAGGTATGCCCAATTGATAAAGTGAAATAAAAGAGACTATTGAAGTGAGTTAAATAGATTTAAATGTATTTATGTTGGCAAAGTCGTGACTTTTTGGGAATTCATGCCTTTTGGGGTTATAAGAGGCAAAAACAAGTCGACCTCATTCATTCATGATTATTTGACATTGTTTTTGGCTTTCTGGAGATTTCATCCTGAGACAAGGGTTTCAGAGTTTTCACCATTGGAGAACGAGAATTCTTCAGTGATCTGCAATTGTGAGGCTGTGAGATACCAATTGAATTGTTGCTTCTGAGAGGGCTTCACACAAGAGTCCAATTTTGCTTCATCAGAGTTTTTCCTATTCAATTTCTTTAGTATTTAATAAGGAAGGGTCTACCTTGATAGAGGCACCTTCATTCAACAGTTTCTGTCATCTAAGAGGCAAGTCGTACATTCCTTTGGCTGGCCGTACCATTTCAGGCTTGTGACGTGTAGATCTTGGGCTGAGGCGTATGAACCAGAAGGCTAAAATGCCTTCTTTTTGAACCTTCTTTCCTTTGCATCTTGGGTGCCTAGCATCTTCAAGCACTGTGATCTAATTTATGACAGGGAGAAATCATTATCAGGAGGTGGACGTTGGATTTCATCAGTTTCTAGTGTTCTTGACTAGCATGTGCCAAATTTTCTTATTTAAATAATCTGAGGACCTCCGAGTACATTTATTGTTTGCAATCTACCTATAGCAGTTGCTTAATATTTAATACAATTGCAGTTTCCATATTATTACTTTAATTTAAGTTTTAGCACCATTTTATGCTTGGCGCACTTCTCAAATTTGCCTAAAACTTCACAAAAACATAAGCAAACGCAATAAAACTACACAGATTAGCAGTTGGGCAGAGTTGGAACTAGTTGGGTTCTTCACATCAAGTTCCATCCTTTACCTTTCTATTTTTTTATCAAATCTCCTTGACTCGTCTTCTGCATGCTCGACCATAATAATTTCTAATTCATACAAAGCATTTGCCTATTCTCTATAGAGGGTGATGCCCCTTCCCATTTTTGCTTCTTGGACAAAAGTTGTATCCTCATACAAGGGATTTATGTATTCCTTGTTGACAATGTTGACTCTAATTTCCTTCAACTCACGACTCTCCTTTCCATACTCCTCCATGGTCTATTTCTTCTCCCTTCATTGCAACTTTGGCTCAGTGTACTCATTGCTTTGTATAGTTTCATGATCTATTTTTCTAGGCCTTCAACGGATACTTGACCTTTTGAATCCCCACTTTCCTTGAGTTCATCTAGGTTTGAGTCTTTATCCAACACTACCTCAATGAAGTGCACTTGTTCCTTACCAACGCACCCATGATCTAAGGTCCATGGTTCCCTACAAGAAAAATAGAACCTTTTTCTTTTGAGCTCATTTCTAGTGTTGTCACTTATCTTCTTTATAACTACTGGTGGTGTGGTCTTCCGAGGGGATGTATGATACCCCTTCTTGTTTGAGTCTTCTTTGAGTTGCTCCCGCATGGTGTCTTTAAAAATGATTTAAATTTTGGTGCCAAAGATACCACAAGACTAATCAAGGCACTAGGGATCAAGCAACAAGATTGTTGATAAAGAAAGGTTTGAAAGTCCAAAAAATACAAAAGAAAAGCAAATAAAGGATGGAAGGCGTAATAGAATGGAGAAGTTTAAAAATCCCATGTGGACCATGGAAAGGTTGGACTTAGATGAGAAAGCATGCCTAAATGAGGAACTTCAAAACTTCAACGACTAACAAGCACTTAGAAGACCGAGCATGCCTTCAAACTTAGAGACTTGGAGGACCTTATACAAAGACTAGGGAAAGAAAAGGAAGAACACACACACAAAATGGGGTCAAGGGATATGTTGAAAATAGCAAAAGGCAATTTGGTCCATAACCTAGATTATTATAAAAAGAGGACATGACACTAAAGGGCATACAAAAGGGTCTTGTAGAATTCCAATTGAACTTGTAAATGTATTTGGATTTTTTGAAAAATGATCCATTTAGTTTACTTCAATTTCTTCACTACCCATCTCATTCTAATTCAAATTGTCATCACTGTTGCTAGTACTCATTTTGTTGTGTTTTTGTATGACAACAAATTGAAATCAATACATTTTAAAAATAATTACAAGCCCTCCCTACAAAGCTAACTATTCTAGCTTTATAAGTTTATAACTTATGTTTAAAAATAAATTTTTAAAAATTAAAATAAAATAAAAAGTCAAAATGACATACTTTGATGCCAAATGGCTGCTCTTGAGCTAGTTGAAACTTGATATCTTCTTTTTATTGAAAAAAAATATATCAATTTAAATATATTATCAAATCTTGCCTTGACGATGATAATGTCTTCTTTGTATTGCAAGTAAGGGAAATTGCAGCCTCTAGCAAAAGTTGAGTAAGTTTAACATACTGAATGTTTTCCTTTGTGCATTAGGGTGAATAAGGGGCGTGGGAGTGTTTTTGGGACCCTTACACCCCTTTTAAACAAAAGAAAAAATTATGCCAAATGTCTATTTTATTAAAAAAACATTAAACAATCAGTCATTTCCATGTCGGATGTTTGGTCGTCCACAGGGCAGTCAAAGGATGTCCTTGGTCACCTCAAGGACAGCCAAGCATCTTATAACCATTTCCTAATGTCCCCTAAAATGGGAATGCGTTTCCAAGACATTCCAAAATTTGCTTATTGCAGGGGGCAGCCAAGGGTCATCCTCTGCTGTCCTATTGTCACCAAAACACATAAGGGGTCAAGGACAGGGATTTGAGGGGTGGGGACATGTCCCAATGTAACATCAGAATCAGCAAAACAGAAATTTTCTTTATATTCAAGCAAAGTACCAGAATGCAAAGACCCTTTGATAAACCTACACCCTTTTGGCTACATCCAACGTACTATCCTAGAACAATTCAAAAATGCCAAGGGCATGCTATATTAAAAGTTATGTCAGGTCTTATTGTTGTAAGTTAAATGAAACTGCCAACAAATTGCCAATATGAAGTTTCATCAACAGATTCAGATTCACCACCTGTCTATAGTTTGAGACCTGTCTACATTGAAGTTATGTTGGGAATATAAATTTATAATCCTTTACTTTGAATTCCCCAAGCAAATCTTTTGTATACTTTAGTATAAACAAGATTGTTTTGGTTGTGTTGCTAAAGTTCTACGCCACAAAGATAATGCAACAATTACAAATGCAATAACATTTTGGGACTGTGCTTGAGGGTTTTGTTTTAGACCATATATCGCTTTGGTCAATTTTCGAAACAGTATTTCCATACCTTCAACAGCAAATGCTCTCGTGCCAAATTCTGTTTGGAAGAACTAACACAATATGCAATAGTTTTATACTTGCAGCCTTGTCTATTGTTGCAAATACATTTCTTTGACCTCTCCCTTTCAAATTATGTGTTTTTCTTTAGTCATTAACTTCGGCTGTCAAATAAATATTGAAATTTTGGACGCATGAAAATGTTACATGACATTTCTTATGACCCACTTTGCCATATAAGGAAGCATTGTAACGAGACGAGAGAAAGGTCTGTGATGGTTGCTTCATCATAATTCAATCTAAAAGACCACTGCAAAGTTTCTCTTGATTATTGCAAGTTATATATGCAGCTATTTCAACTACTATGATGAAATTCCTGATCAGAGGCCAATAAGAATGAGCTGCATAGATACACTTTAAATATGGTAGTCAAACTATTTTATAATGGAGTGGAATATTTGCAGGCCAACTTACGTAATGAATAAAAATGAGAATGAAGTGGCAATGTATAAATAAGATAAATTACCTAGCTTTGCCGAAGAATTCTCCTCGTGGTATGTGAGTTGCGCAACAATGGATAATTTATGTTGGGAGATATCCAGTAAACCCATGGCTAAAGCTGAACAACTGGTGAGCACTATATAGGGCTCAATCTCTCCACTCGCATAATTAGCCACACTTTCAGCAGCTACAACTCGCATGTTGTCTGCAGTCAAATTCAAACAAATGAGTGAGATGTAAGTAGAGTGGAGTGCCCAACAGGGTCGAACATTCGTTGTTGGAAATCTGTGCTCACAAAGAGCCCACTACTGTTCCATTCTTGTTGACCGTATTCAATCAGCGCCTCAAAGCACAATAGCTATTCTCATAAAGAGCCCTCCACGGTTCAATTCTTGATGACAGTAATCAGTGCCTCGAGGCATAATAGGTGAAAAAAACATGTCATAACCAAATACAAAATTATTTTAGGAAAAAGAGTGGAAACTAAAATTTTGAGAGACCTTTAAGGGGAATGGACCATTTCATTGGAGGAAGGAACCGTTGGAGGTGGTAATCCCAATCACTGCAGTGGACAGAGATGGAGCAGGGCTCTTCCCCTTCCTCACCCAAAAGCAAAAGACTGCTCCCTACCGCCAACACGGACCTCCACATTTTTCCCTTCAATCGCTCCTCTCCTGTCCTAAAGTAACAGTTTAAACCATCTCGTCCGTCCAAACTCACTTTCCCGCTTTAATGGCGATATTCCTGATTGGCAAACTAGTCCATGTATCTATATAATCCAAAATATATTATTCATTAAATCATATATATATGATATTCATATTGAACAAATAATAGTAAAATTAGCATGTTCATGTTGATTTTTATTTAACTTTGTGCCTATTTTAATGGAAGTGTCCTAGTATAATAATATATTAAAAAGTGATATTTTATTGTTAGATTTGGATCAAAAGTTATATTTTTTTGTTTTTTATTTTTTTTTTTTAACTATTTTTTAATTTTGTTGGAGATACCTCAAGGGGGTCCCCTTTAGTTTAGAGCTAAGGTTTGAGGGGTATCCATTCCACCAAAATCTGTCTGGGGCACAACCCTAGCCTCATCCTTTTTTAAGTGTGAAGGCCTTGCATTCAACAAGACTTGATCCTTAGGGGGGCTCATCTAGAACCTTTCAACTTCACCAACAAACCATTCTCTATTTCAAAATAGAGACCTTGCATTTAGCAAGCCTTGATCCCTAGTGGGCTCCTTTAGAACCTTTCAACTTCACCAACAGACCATTCTCTATTTCAAAATAGGACTATTATCCTATTAAATCATTTTCATGGAGTATGAGTATGAGATTGACATCAAGTTCAAATTCCAACTTTCATGTCCCTTCTACTAATTGTTTTGAGTTGACTGAGTACATATTTCATGCCACGTGTTGATATGTCACAGTATCTAAAGATTTTCATTTGACACTAAAAACATATGGGAGAACATCAACATGAAATTAAATAATTAAGAAAAAAATGTTTTTCACTTCACATGTAATAAAGGAATCAAATCAGCATCATCATATAAACCATTTGTGTATTTTAATGTTGTATTCAATCTTTGTCATTGTTGTTAATTCAATCCACAAAGAAGTTTGACCTAGGAGAACATGTCCACATGTCAAATTGACAAGCTCCTCAATAATGTTTCTAAAAATTTAATTATCCCAACCTAATAATTATCTCAAAGTTTGAATTGGCCAAAAAACTCTACATATTAATGTCTCACCCTACCTAATTGATCTTGACTCCTGTGAAACTAATTTGATGCACAAAATTGATTTGTGATGCATGAGAATGCTCTTACTAAATATGCACCTAAAAATTATATTTATCTTTGCCTTCTGGATATCTAAATATGTTAATGTGATGTCTAGAGACACCATTGAGTCTAGCTTGTTGACTCAATAGGTGACCGAGTTCTCTTAGGTGAAATCCCTTGGTGGGTTAAATTAATGAAGACTAGAAATATCAAAGAAAATCATAGACATGCAAATGACTTGTATGATGATTATGCAAATTTGATTCCTTTATCACACCTATAACTCAAGTGTGCTTAGATATTCTTCTTTGGTCCTTGCCTTCCTTCTTATTTTTTCTAACATTTGTTTAAGTGCACAATAAAATATTTAAATGCAATGATATAGCAACATGTATAAAAAAGTGTGTCAGCTTGGCTCATAATAAATATTAAAAATGTATTTTTCTTAGTGGCATAGTGTGATTGATGGCTAAGTTGTGATATTGTTGTTCTTGCCATCAAGATTCAAGTGTCACATCTTGTTTTTGTTTGCATAAACTTAATGAGATGTTATGTGCATGTGCTTCAGCTAGCATTTTATGGACTAATCTATTGACATAAATATGAGTGTGATTGAGTGTAGGTACTTGTAGAAGGCAAGAACATGCTTGAGGTAGAGGTATCCTAGCTACTTGATAAATGATTAGTATGATGGAAATCCGATGCATGCACATTCACATAGATGCATCCATCTTGAATTGTATGATTGTGATTGAATTTATGTTCTTTGAATACATCATTTGTGCAAAATGATTAAAATGATGGTCATGTCTTGTGGATGTTTTTGGTTGCAAAAAATAAACATAATTGAAAAAATAAAAGTAGGTCTTATGATTATTTTCCTTTCGAAAATTAATTTAAATAGGAAAAATAAAAGATCATGTTTTCAAATGTTTGATGTAGCTTGTTAATAAAATATATAAGTAGTTTTAAAATTAAATTACATGAATGTCATTAATAAAAAGAATAATTTCAATTAAGATCTAAATTACTTCCTTGAGTTCTACTAGAAAGAGAATAAAAATTAAAACAAAATAAAATAAAATTGAATAAGATAAATTTTGTCAACTTAAATAAAATAAGTGTCAATAGTGACATAGTATGATGGTTAAGTTGTTGTGGTGTTGTTATCGTCATCAAGGTTCAAACCCCACTACGGTGTAATTATTGAATGTTTAAATTGGGGATGAGGTCTCTTGTTTGCGACCTCACCAGTTCATAGCTTCAGGACAAAAGAGTTTACCCCTTAATGAAAACTGAAATAAAATAAGATTTAAATTTAATAAAGAATTGGAGTCCAATTTATTTATTGCATGAAAAAAAAACTAAATCATAAGGAACGAACATTATTTCTTTTAAGGTGGAGGAACGAACAGCAAGTTCTTCACGGCTCAATTTCATGACCTCTCGAGAGTATAGAGCATGAAAAATAAGGCAAGAAAACTATAGGCACTATAATTTTAGTCTAATATTAGATATATTTGTATTTGACATGGCAATGGGGAGAAAGAAATCTACAAAGTTTGACCTAGGAAGACAGTCATCGTTGGCACCAGAGAGACAAGAGGGAGCAAATGGAGGGGAAAGCAATACAAATGAGTATTCAATGTGTGGAGATGGAGGGACAAAAGGCTAGTGATGTGTTTGTAGAAAAGGAAAGATGGTTGGCATCTCCCTTGATAAGGATGGAATAATCTTCAGACTTTCCTTCACACAAGGTTAAGACACTTTATTGCTGGAAAATCTTACCCGATTTTTTAGATTCAAAAAGAACCAACAACCCAATTATAGGAGAGGACCCAATAGTTGAGCATGTTTCAATAGTTGTGATAGTATTTGTTAATATAATGCCCAATAGTCGTGATAGTAGTTGTTTATATAATGCCAATAGTTGTGACTTGACTACCCATAATTAAACAAAATGTATTCTTTTGATCTAAAAAGTAACCAATCATGTGATGCCACATCAACATTCAACTATCCATGATGCGAATGCACAAGTATTGGTAGCACTTTTTTTTTGGACCTTTTCAAACACCTTGACAAAAAGCATTCTGATGTGGCATCATATTTGATGATGTGGCCCTAAAACGAAAGTTATAAGTAGGGGACTTGCCAAGTAAGCTACTATAAAAATTGGGAGTGATTTGAAATTTCCACGTAGGATAATTAGAAGCGCGAAGTTAGAGTGCACAACTATTGGGTCCTCTCCCCTACCTCATTCCACCTTCGAATTCTAGGTGTGTAGCGCGACTCTTAGATAGTATACATGTTTTTGTTACTATAGCATTATGATTTTGTACAAGAGCCAATAATAGATAATTTAAGAAAAAATTGTTCATAATGGAGATCTTTAAGGACGCAACTAATATGACAAAATGCACCTATGTACATAGAAAAATGCATAAAAACATACATAACAACATACATAGAAACATACATAACATAATGAGATGGTGTCATGAGGGGCCCACCAGACGAATGATAAAAAGTGGCAGAACCAATAAGCAGGAGGAAACGTCACAGCGAGGAAAGTGAGGAGTTAACAGAGGCATTAGCTCATGTGTCTCGTTGCTTCGAATTACGCCAACATTTTTGCCTTGCACGAGAAGCTATCCATTCACCACGGTGGGAAGGGGAATTGATGTGATTAAGACATGCATTTTAAATTGTAACAAGTATTGTTCTTGGAAAATACTTTGTGTTTTGGGTTTTCTCATTCTACAGATTGAAAGCAAAATGTTGGAGAGCAAGGGGGCATTGTAGGTGGGGGAGACGATCAACCGAGTTGAGGTGAGGGGTTTGTAACTGATTGGTTGTTACTCACAAAGGGTTTGAATGGGGGAGTTGTTGTTTTTAAAGGCTTTTAAAATATTGTGGATTGCAAGTTTCACAGATCTCAATGTTTTGTAGCTTGGAATTTTAGAAAATAGTATGAATGTCTTGAAAATCTTTTGTTATTAAGACTCTAGGAATGTAATGTAATTTGGATCATTTTATAAACACCCATTATTTTCCAACATCCATTAACACTCCGTGTTTTTCGCTTTTTCATTTTGTAGGTTGAAAGTGAAAGGTTGGAGAGTGGATTTGTAGGTGGGGGAGAGGAAAAATGAATAGATGTGAGGTGAGGTGTTTGTAACCAATTGGGATGTTACTTCTAAAGGGTTTTAAAACATTATGTGGGTATTTTTTTGTAAAGGGTTTTCAAACGTTAAGTGGGTTGCAAGTTTCGAAAAACCCAATATTTTGCAACCTGGATTTTAACAAAATAGTATGAATGTCTTGAAAAGCTTTTGTTATTTATACCATAGGAATAAATGATACACACCATTTTGTAAACACCCAATGTTTTCCCACAACCATTAACATTGTGTGTTGTTGACATTGGACGATTATGTAGGTTGGAAGTGAAAGGTTGGAGAGAAAGGGGAAACAAAAAATAGTTGAAGTGAGGTGAGGGGTTTCTAACCATTTGGGTTGTTAGTTGTAAAGGGTTTTAAAACATTATGAGGGTTTTTGTTTGTAAATTATTTTCAAACATTAAGTGGGTTGCAGGTTTTGTAAAACCTAGTATTTTGTGTCTTAGAATTTTACAAAATAGTAAGAATGCCTTGAAAAGATTTTGTTATTTAGACCTCAGGAATGTAATGAAAGGCAATGTTTTATAAAACACCCAGTGTTTTCCAAGAACCATTAACACTTTTATGTTTCACCACTTTCAACAAGTTTATTCATTATTGTTGATAATGGTAAGAAATTGGTGTTCTTGCTATTTGTAATGCACACATACATATATAGGCTTAAAAACCACAAGGGTTTGGGTATGTTGTGATGTGGGTTGCAATTTTATAAACACCCAGTGTTTTCCATTTTATTGTGTTGCACATCTTTCAAACTAAAAGCATTACTTTACATTGCATAACTAATAAGTAGATGCTAATAGATAGATGACAAAATTTAAATTACAATATAGTTTTTTTACAAAGTCAACCTAGGTAGTTATGAAGTTACTTCACATTGCATAGCTAATAACTACACCCACAACTATAGGGATCTCCACCTACACAACCAAGTACTATTCTCAAAGATATTAATTCCTTCATTTAGAGTGATAATTGTGTTGTACCCAAACCAAATTTTTTGCTTCATTAAGGCATTTTGCTTAAAAGAGTCTGAACCTTGTTAAAATGATGTCAAAATATAGTTTTTGGGCAAATCAAGTATGGATTTTGAGTCAAAGCAATGTTAGGAAGATACTAGTGAAATTTGGAAAAAAATGAAAATTAAGATTTTCGTAGGTCCTTGTTCCAGGTCACTAAACCCTAAAAATTGAAACTTGTCAAAATTGGCTGAAATTAATTTTGATTGGCTTATTCCACATCACGTTCATAATGGTAAAGTCAATTTCAGTTAAAATTCAGTTTAAGCCTGGTGGGTAGATTTCACTTTTTCGGGAGAAAAGTTGGCATCTCCAAGATCATCAATGGTAGTTGGCCAGTATTCGGTGTCAAAATCTAAGCCTGAAACTCAAAGCAAAACATTCTATGGTGAAAAATGCAAAAAATATTATGTCTGGAAACACTTCACTTTGTAATGTGGGAGACGCTTGCGCAATCAATGTGCAAATGAACTTTATAGTGTCTGTAAATGTGAAAGTGGTGAAATATAGTCATATACATGCGTCAGTAGCAATAATGCTTCTACATGGTCAACTCAGTAGCCAAAATGGTGTTTGCAAGAGTGCGAAATGAAGGAAAAATCTAGCAGAAAGCAAATTTGCTCCCTTCTAGCTCAAGGGTGCCCTTCATTTTGGAGGTTTAGATTCTGTGCTTTTTGGTTGTAAATACACTCATTCTCTTCAGAATTCAGTCATCTTTTCGACAAGCTATCAAGCAAGATCATCTGAGTTGCAAAACTCTGACAATCAAAGGTAGAAGTGGAAGATACGAGGAGATTACACATCACAGAGGCTATCAAAATTGTAGTTTATGTGCCCCTATAGCCCAGGGGCACCCTTGAATTTGACCCCTCAGATGATTGAATTTGCAATTTCCATTTATTGGGAATCTTTTTTGATTCAACCCAGCTCTGCGATGCATCAGTTCGCGAGATCATTAGATATGTTAAGTGACCATGACAGTAGTTCCAGTGAGCATGTAAAACAAAGGGTGGATAAATGTTAAAATATCAACTCGTACCTCTATAGGCCAGGGACGCCCAACCTTTAGGCCAACTAGATGAGGTTTTTAGCCATTGTTGTCTTCACGAGACTTGTTCAGAATCCTCCTAGCTATTCAGTGAGTCCAACCATCAGCCCTTGAGATTTGTCAAATGCTCGTGAGTGTAAGGTCAATGGAGATTGTTGAAGAATGAAACAAGCAGAAAAATGACTTAAGTGTGGGAATTACACTCCCTTGAAAAAGGAACCCTTCTTTTTGAGGTCTTAGAAGCAGTTTTCTCGCTTCGTTGCCTCCGAGAACATCTCTTCCCAATGCTTTTAGCTATGAAAAGAGATCAACAATGTACTCGTCAGAGCACTCCAGCTCCTAGTGTTAGGGGTCAAAGTATGGTGTTCATGTAGAAAGTTGCAAGTTGCAAAATCATTCTCAAAATGGTAATTGTGCTATTGTAGGCTAGGGGCGCCCTTCCTTTTGAGGTCCTTAACTCAAATTTTAGATGCCTTACATACAATCATTGGTTGCAGAATTCTTTTAGTTACATGATGGATCCATCACCTAGTTGACAAGAGTCGTCGTTCACTAGCAGTAGCAGTTTGAAGCACTGAATGAGAAAATAAAGAAATGGCTAAGTTTGGAAGCCTTGCATCAATTTAATCAAAGGAAACTTTTATTTTGAGGTGTTAAACAAGGTTTTTAGCAGTTGCATCTCCCAACAGAAATTTCATCTTGGCTCTATTGGCTTCGCAATGCATATCTCAACTTAGTTCCAACATCAATCGGGCAATCAGAAATTAGAGCTCAACAGAGGCAATCATGACTTTTCAATGAGCTATAAAGTAGGAAGTTAGCAAAAATCTCAATTGTTGCTAAGGGATGCTTGGAGAGTCAAATTTGGACTTTTCAGAATCAGTAAATTTTTCTAAGCTCACCCATATGCAAAGTTTTCAATTAACTCACTAAAATAATATTAATTTTCAGTCTTTTGCATGTAAGCTTTAAAGGGGTGATTTTGCTCAATATTTAATATTGGCGCGTCCTTTTTGATATTATAATGCAAATTCACATGTAAGGGATAAATGAATATTTTTTATATTTTTATTCTTTTGGGACTTCGAGTCAATGACAATTGAACAAATGATCTTATTAGGATCTAGACTAATTGCGTAATTGAATGCTTAATTATAACAACTTGAATCAATTCTTAAATGAACAAATTGAATATCATTCAAATGCTTAATCAACTTAGCATAATAAAATGATAACCAAGAGGATGAACTAAAATAAAGAGAGAAAAAGAAAGAAGAGATCAAACGCAATTGATAACGGAGTTCGCCACAAACGTGACTACATCTCCGGGTCCACTCCAATAGAGTGAGACCGATCCGATTAATCTCCAAAATAGAAATTACAATTGCACCAAGACCATTTCTTCTAGCACTTCGATAGCATAACACTACTTTAATGTACAAGAATGGCTCAAAGATCTTCCTAGAAATCCCTCTTTCGCATCACCTGTTTTCACAACTATGTCCTTCACTAAAAAACTCTTCCTTCTACCCCTTTTTATACCACAAATATTCTCAAATTGGTGAAAAACCAATTGATTTGGGAATTTCAACTCAATCCCCCTTACATAGTAAATATTTTGAAAAATCCCCCCTTAATTACATAATAATCTTTTTAAAATATGACCTTAGCCCCTCTTATCCCTTATTCGGGCTTTAACTATTTCCAATAGTTACAACTAATCCTTTTAAAAGGATTATTGTTTTACAACTTGGAGGGAATTTATTAAATTAAGGGGTATTTCGTTTCCATATTTCCACAAAACCATCCAATGCCACTTGTATTTTAAAGCCATACAATATACAATGTTGGTTTGAAATTCTCAAAAAATAGGGGATGAGTTTGGTTACGGGCTATTTGCATCACTTAAAAATAGGGATCAATTTTTTTCCCTAAAAAAACGTAGCCTAAAAAATAGCATGAATTTTTTTTAAAATAATGGTGATCCCCTTTTATAGGGAGGGCCATGTCTTTTCTTAAGGAAGTGATTTAATTATTAAAATGGAGGGCATGGTTGTTATTAATTTATTTATTTTTTATATATATATTTTAAATAAAGCCATGTCCAACAAATTGCCACCATGTGTAACTTTGGAAAGCCACCATGTGTCACCTCATGATTCATCCATGTCAGCATGATGACGTCATTCTAACATCATCATTGTACCTTCAAGTCAACCTAGTCAACCACGGGATTTGACCTTCCATATCTTGCACATACGAGCTCCAATTTGTGCAAAATGAACACCGTCGAAAAGCTCTTGCCGAGCTCTTCGCATTGACATCAATTTTGACCACTTTTGGTGACATAAAATTTTGACCTTTTTCTTGCCCTAGGCCCTGAGTTGACCAGTTGTTGATTGAACTTTGACCAGCAATAACTTGGGCTTTGTAGCTCTATTTGACTCCGTTCAAGTTGCGTTGGAATCAGGACATCGAGCTCTTTCTAATGGTACTAAAATTTGGAGTATTGGAAATTCTTCAATTTTTAGTGAAAATATCCCCCGGATCAACAAAGTGGGGTCCAATCAAAACATTTCTTTTGAAATCAGGGTTTTATTCTTGCAATGGCACCATTAAGCAAATAATTCTTTTATTTATTCAAGATGGTGTCCATTCTTCTCTCACACAATTGAAGATCAAAGTGAATTTTCTCATTTGGGTGAGTGAATTCTTTAACAATCAACATTTAAAGGCACTTCAGATATTGTTTTCCAAATTTCCTTGCAGATACAAGTCCAGGTTAATCAGTAGACTTCAGACAAGCATGGCGATTTTAGCAGAAGTAGAAACATAAAACTTTTATCTTCTATCTTAAATTCTTCTATTCTTGTCTTAGGTTTTCTTCGCTTGTCCAAGATTCAATGACTTTTGACAAATCTAATCATCTGGGTTGGTTGTGCACGACTTCCTCTACGAAACCCATTTGTTAGAGTTTTTCAAGAAAATTTGCTCTAGAGCTTCAATTATTAAAGCTTTGATTTTCTCAATCGAAATTCCTTTGCATGGGGGAGTAGAAGTCAATATTTTTCAAATCTAACATTGTGGGTTGTCTTCGAATCATCTTTTAGACAAAACCCATATTTTAGATTTTCTCAAAAAAATTGCTCATCGCAACCCCTGCTACCCTTAGTTGATTTTTTCATAAAAGCTTTTGCATGTCAAGTTAAATGGTGTTTTTTCACAATTCTAACATTATGGGTTGTCTTAGAATCATTTTTTGGACAAAACCCACGTCTCAAAAATTTTGGTGAAAATTACCCTTTGACAGGCTATTTTTAGCCACTTTTTGGCTTCCTAGAGAAAATTGTCAAAATATCGTCGAGTTTACAATCAATAGGTGAGTTTTTCAAAATGTAGTTCACATAGATTGAATTCAAGACTAAGTCAATCTTAATTCATGATTTCATCAGAAAAGTTGACACTGATTTGTATCAAGCATATCTGGAGGGTTGATTTCATATCTCGTATAGCTAATAGCCTTCCAAGGCTAGTTTAGAGGGTTGATACTATTGGAATTCTGCATATGTAGCAAGTTCATGTGCATTTCTCACAACCACAATGTTCATAGTTAGAATTTGTCATTTTGTCATGCAACACTCTTCCATAGAGAAAGGTGTGAAATGTGAGAAGTGTTAGAAGCGTAAAGTTGTAGAAGAGATAGTGGCCATCACTTCAATTATGGAGCTGCCAAAGTTACTAGTCAGTGAAATTTTGGTTTGAGTGTACAAGGATTTCCAAGATTGCTCAAGTTGTTGACAAGCAGTGAATTGACAGTTAGGACATGTGATGATCTTCAGATGGTGATGCAATCAACAACCTCATGGAGGGGTTACTTGCCTAAGATCACAGCCAATGAACCCCAGATTCCACCTTTTAGGATAGACATCAGACACAACAGTTAACTCGATGCTTCTTTTCGAGTTAACTTGTTCCACATTTCATGCCATGTCTATCTTGGAATCATCAATGTATAGTTGGAGTTTTCATTTCAAGCAGGATGTGCATGCTTGCATATGTCCATTTAGATTAGTCATGTTTTGGTTAACTGATGGTAGTTTTCCAATTAGCTGTATAGTTTCTTTATTCAAGCTTTAGCAATAAAATCTTGCATGCTTGCAAGATTGTAGTTGTCTCAAGGTGATTTTAAGGTTCCCTACACCTTTTGATGTCTATAAATAAGATCTCTTTGCTCACTTGTAATTAAATTTTGCACGAGAAAGTAATATATGTTGTGCCCACCTTACCTATAATATTGTTGATTTTGTATCTATTCATGAGTTTTTATTATGATATGAATTGTTATGCCACTTGGGTTTCATGTTATTATTATGGTGAATGCTCATCTTAGTTAAATATAGTGGCTAGTTTGATCGTGGGTTGTATGTGTGTTTCACCTATGCAATTTACCATCCTAGTTGGATATTTTCTATTTTGTTTCTAATAAGCCTATTCAAATGATCAAATAGATGTGCCACATTGTCTTCATGCTGAGAATTTGTACCTAAAGCTTATCATTTGATGTGTGTATTAATAAAATTCTTCCTAGCCAAGAAAATAGTTGTGCCACCTTTCCTTCACATTGTGAATCTATACCTGAAGTATATTGTATAGTACATTCTTGCTCCATTTCCTCATGCTCTATTTACTTGGGGAGACTAGATAGATTAAAAGCTTTAGTTTAGTTGTAGTTAGTGATTTGTGAAACTAGAAAATCCTTAGCTGCAACGTTTGTGGTTTTTCTTAACCCTGTGCCTCTTCTAGCTGAGAACAAAAAGATAGGATTTATATTATTTTTCTTTTCAACACATTTCAACAATACGAGGGAGCTTCCCCTCCTAATTTGAAGAACACTCATTGTGCAGTGTGCATAGTTGTCCATACTAACTTGCACTTCAAAGGTGCTAGTTGTTATGCCAACAAATTGCAACTGCCAATTGCATTTGTTTGTCAGGGAATTCCACAAGACCACATTTGTTTAAGGTATTTTTTCAAACAAATCGCTGCCTTGTGTATGAAATCATAATAGTAAGCAACATCATAGACAAGGCAATGAACTGTTTGAAAAAATGCCTCAAAGAAATATGGTCTCATGGTGATTAGAATGCCATGCCAAACCATAGACAAGGAAATGAATTGTTTCTTTGTATGATTGCTTATCTATGGATTGCCACTATGTTTTAGCAGACGTATACTCACCTCCCACTAGTTTTTCTAAAATAATTATAGATATATGATGATAATTAAAGTGATAATTGCAAATGGAGACCCCCTAACAAAATTTTGTTACAAAATGGGAAACACCTTATTTACACAAGCAATGCAACTTGGCTCATAGATATATTGTCATCTTTAGTAGATGTATCAACAATATATTCTAAAAATATACCCACAACTATAGGGAACTCCACCTATGCAACCAAATACTATTCTCAAATATATTAATTCATTCATACTAGAGTGATAATTGTAGTTGCCAATTGCATTTGTTTGTCATGGCATTCCATGAGACTGCATTTGTTTGAGGCATTTTTTCAAACAGTTCACTTTGTTGTCTATGAAAGCATATTAGTAAGCATAATAGCAAGCAACAACATAGACAAGGCAATGAATTGTTTGAAAAAATCCCTCAAAGAAATGTGGTCTCATGGTGATTGGAATGCCATGACAAGCCATAGACAAGGTAATGAATTGTTTGTATGTATGATTGCTTATCTATGGCTTGCCATTATGTTTTGGCAAACATATACTCACCTCACACTATGCTTTCCAACTTGCAATCATACTATGCGTGTATATGGTTGTTGGAAAACATTGGGTGTTTACTATCAAAGCATAATAATAAATCTAGATTGTCATGACATTCCAACACCGTGGTGACTAGAATGCCATGACAAGCCATATACAAGGTAATTAACTATTTCTATGTATAATTGATTATCTATGGTGTGCCACCATGTTTTAGCAAACATATACTCACCTCACACTATGTTTTCCAACTTGCAATCATACTATGCATGTATATGGTTTTTGGAAAACATTGGGTGTTTACTATCAAAGCACAATAGTAAATATGAATTGTCATGCCATTCCAACACCATGGTGATTGGAATGCCATGACAAGCCATAGACAAAGCAATGAACTATTTCTTTGTATGATTGCTTATCTATGACTTTCCATTGTGTTTTGACAGACATATACTCATCTCACACTATGTTTTCCAACTTGCAATCATGCTATGCATGTATATGGTTGTTGGAAAACATTGGGTGTTTACTATCAAAGCATAATAGTAAATATGTATTGTCACGCCATTCCAACACAATGGTGATTGGAATGCCATGACAAGCCATAGACAAGGAAATCAATTGTGTTTCTATGTATGATTGCTTGTCTCTAGCTTGCCATTATGTTTTGGAAAACATATACTCACCTCACACTATGTTTTCCAATTTGCAATCATACTATGCATGTATATGCTTATTGGAAAATATTGGGTGTTTACTATCAAAGCATAATAGTAAATATGATTTGTCATGCTATTGCAACACCATGGTGATTGGAATTCCATGACAAGCCATAGACTGTGCAATGATCTATTTCTATGTAACTATTTCTATTGCTTATCTATGGCTTGTCATGGCATTCCAAGATGATGGTGTTGGAATGCCATGACAATCCATATTGAATATTATAATTTGATAGATTTTTTCAACAATCCATATTTACTATTTAGCCATGGTGTTGGTGTGACCAAAAATATCAATATTGGTTGAATTACACTTGATCCATGAAGAATCAAAACATAATGAAGCCACTAATACTTGAATCTCAACAAGATTATTCAAATGAAATTGAAACAAAACATTTATGAAAACCTAACATACTAAATTATGAAAGCTTTTAAAACTTCTACTCTAATGCATCTGAAACTTATCCCATTGTGGAATCGATGTTGTGTTGACATGGAACAATGACCCTTTCCCAATCCCGTGATTAGTGAGCATGTTTCAATAGATCCTATGGAAGGGAATCGATGAAACCATTGTGATTGATCTATAAAACCTAGTTTATGCTTAAAATGAACATGATGCAAGCTAATTTACCATGATTTTATGCTAGAAATGCACTAATTATGCTATTGCTAAGCTAATCTAAGTTAAAACTATGCTAAAAGATAAAAACCCTAATTCATATACAAACTAAGATGGATGCATGGAAGCCATTAACGGATGATCTAAGCTATTATGCAATTAAAACTAACTAAAATAAGCTAAAAAGTGAGTAAATATGAGAGTATGGATGCAAGTGAATTCAATAGCATAAGTTTTTAATTGAAATATGGATCCATTTGTCTCCAAATAGTGACCTATTTATAGGAGAGAAAATGAGAAATGAATGGTTGAGATCAACAATATTAATCAATGGTCCAAGATGAAGGGGATGAGAGGCATAGATCATGGATTCTCATCAACAAATGAAAATGCATGACAATATTTAATCAAGGGCTCACACTTGCCTCAAACAAACACACTTTTGACCTACTCACACAAGTCAAAGGTAACTTGTTCAAAAGGTTGAAGGTTTAGTTTGTTCAAGAAGCCAAGTGAGATGATTGGAGAAGAGAGAATATTCCATAGAATATTCTCTTGGGTGAGGAAAAAGGGCAATTTACAAATTAAAACACAGTTTAAATTATGAAAAAGGGGATGAGGAATATTCCTTTTTCTTAGAGGAAAGTTTAAATGCTAATTAAACAAGATTTAATTATGCAATTAGGGGATTAGAAGAATTAAAGTGATATTTATTAAATTAAATGATTTAATAAATGGGAGAAAGGTGAAATGATATTTAATTAAATAACTTAGAGTTATTTAATTAAATAAGATGACTTATGGAATTAAATTAAATGTTTTAATTTATTTAATTTAATTAGATGAAGTGTTAGTATGGAAAAGAGATGAATTAACCCGATTAAATTAATTAGGCCAATAGATGAAAATGATGTAATTCATTAATTAGCTAGGCTAATTAAATCAATTAAGTGAAAAGAGGATGGGTTAAAGAGGAAATGATGTTAGTAAATCTATTTTAAGTGTATGATATCGATTAGGACATTTTTCAATGTCTACATTTTTTCCCTCTTTGAAGCGAGGTACCTACTGCTTCGATTAAAAAAATAACGCTTTTCAAATCAAAACTGTTGCTTAAATCATTTTATTTTTTTGATTTTTTAGATGCTCCAATGGAAGGATAAAGCTGACTCCCTACCCCTCGAGAAATCGGGCAAATTTTTTGAATTTTGGGTTGATTTCTCAATAAAGGTTTAAAAGCTACCTCAAGGGTCCAAAAAGGCTTTAGGATGCAAGAATAATGCCAAAAATACTAAAAATGATGCAAAATTATGTCCAAATTGGCAAAATTGGTGAAAATAATGATAAACCCCATCTTCAAAGTTAAATTAGGGAAAAAAACCCTAATTTTATAGCTTAAATAGGCCAACAAGGGTCATTTTCAATTCATTTGTGCATTCACACTTTAAGGAATTCATGCAATTTGAGCTTTGACCGTTCGATGAAATGGTGCACCGAGAGCTTACCAGGCACATCTCCAATTGGGTTCGAGAGTTCTAGCAACTTCTAGGTGTAGGACCACTAGTATGTGATTCAAAACCTAATTTGAAATTTGAATTTTTGATGCATTTATTGCACTTTAAAGTTTAAATTCTTGTGGCATTGTGCTATATAGCAATGCCCAAACTAAAATTAGTGACGCCCAAATCAATTATAGCAATGCTCTTCATGATTTAAAAGTAGGGTTTCTAATTTTAAATGGTGACACATACTTATTTGGCGATGCTCTTATCGATTTAGAATTTAGGGTTAGGGTTTACCAGAATTTAAATCGTGATGCCAGCTTAATTGGCAATGCATGTTTCGATTTAAAATTTTAAAAGTATTAGGCATTGCAATTTAAAAGTTGAATATAGCAATGCTATTGAAAACAATGACTCTTTTGTGATTTTTGAGCTAGAAATTTTAAATAATGTTAAATTTTGATGATTTTATGATGTTGTGCACTTCATGGACATAGGAGGTCTTCCCACCATTGATGTTAAGGGAGCACAAACCGACTACTTTGGAGAGATTAGGTGATCTATCAAATTTATTCCAAGAGCACCTGGGAGGGATTGGTTGTAGTATATTGTGTATGCACCTGTGATTTAGACACATTTGGCGATGATGACGGCTCTATGCGAGAGATGGCACATCGAAACCTCATCCTTCCACCTTCTAATAGGTGAGGCGATAGTTACTTTGGAGGACGTTTGGTGTATACTATGTTTGTTGATTCATGGTGATTGCATGATTTATGATACTGATGTTGAATTTGATGCCTACCTTGAGGTCATGGAGATGGATTAGATTACAATGGTTAATCATAGATTGACTTGGAGTCATACAAAGGTCATGTGTCGACCTTTAGATTCATCATTACAACCATCATTTTAGGTTTGGTGGCTCCAAATAGGTGTAGCAGAGGATTTAGCCCAGGATGGGGCTTGATGTGGCATTGGATGCTACATAAGAGGACACTTTTTGCATGGGGGACCATGATGCTAACCACCTTATATCATAATTTTCATGATTTTATTTATTGTGATGGGAGAGCTATTAGTGTAGGGGTGACTGCTACATATTTGGGCATGGGAGCACATTGTTGTGCTTCAACCCATTATTCAGATGGCAGATGTGGAGTCAGATGATCCTATCATTTGGAGATATAAAGGTGCCATTAACCTTAGGCACACTGGATAGATTAGGCTCCCATATTGGAGATAGGTGATTGATGACATCACCTTTTTTTTTGTGCCCATGGCTTCAGATGCCACCATGGTTTGATGATATTCAACAATTATATTTTGCCAGATAGACCCGATACATGCAAGGTCGAGAGCACCATATCATTGAGAGATGTCTTCCAAACAGGGTGGCTCATCAATTTGGAGATGTCTAGGATAGGCTTGATGATGCATATAGAGCCATTTTTGCGAGATCAACCAAAGAGGTTCCTACATGGGGATCGACTATTTTGGCTTTAGAGGTCATAGAAAGATTTAGACAGTTGGTGGCCTAGCCTTGGGCATATGATCAGGGACATGTAGTAGCTTAGACTACTCCTGCATATGATGCATGGTTTTTTCCTCCCAGATGTTTGACAGATCCAACATGTGTTCCTCCTAGAGGGAGACCTAGAGGTAGAGGAGTCAGGAGAGGTAGGGGACAAGATGGCTAGGACAACCGGGATGGTCAGGTTTTGAGGGTTCTTCCTGTTGGATAACAACCTTAGGTACAACCGTAGGTACAACATCAGGCAGGACCACCACCACCATATATGCACAAGATGTTCATATATAGTAGTTGTAGTAGGAGGTGCAAATATTGATTGGTGAGCAAGATCAGGCCCACCAATAGGTTTGGGTCATTACTGCTAAGCGAGACTAAGCTCAATAGCAGGTGGTTGCAATTACAACTAAGAGAGATCAAGCACTGTAGAGAGTATAGATAGTGACCATTGAGAGAGATCAAGAGGTGGCTTGGAGACAACAGATTGATGCGATGATGGTAGCCACACATGCCCAAACCATGTCAACGTGGTTATACAAAGAGGATATTACAAAGGATGCATATTATAAGCAACATTATCATTGTGATGTTCCAATGGCTTCGAGATAGCCATATTTTTCACAGCATAGTGATGGATGACCATGAGTAGAGGATCAACTTGACAGGAAGGTTGGAGAAGGTAGCAACCATCAGGGCTAGCTATTTTGTATATCCACTTTTTTAATTTTGCCCCATTCTTTATCACAAATGTACATTCATGGGATTTTTGATAGCCTCATGGATGTTATATTTTTTATCAATGTTCATACACTGATCCAGATTTTGTACCATGACACTCATTTATATATATATATATATAAAATACAGATACAGATGATTCATGTATGGATGGATATGATATGGATGCATTTTATTTATTCCTATGTGATATGTGATGATCATGATATGGATGGATGCAATTTTATGTTCTTTTTCATTTTTTTTATGATATGATATGGATGAATGATTATGATATTTAGATGTTATGGCTGTGAACCATAGATTTTTGGGTCTCTGTACTTCTCTTGCACTCTTAGGGGTTTTCACCTAAAAGGAGAGAGATGGACCTCAAATATATAGGTGGTTCACTCAAATAAAGGATGTGCATGATGTTGTATGAGCTAAATGGAATGATCTAAATGCAACCGAGCTAAGTAAGTGATTGATTATGAATGTTAATCCTATGAAACAAGTGATGTTTTAAAACACATTGTGTAATGCAAGAACACTAAGAAATGAATGCAAACTGTAACAAAAATGAACTAGACTGAAAGTGTCCAATTGGAATGTGGGTGAAGACTATAAATTGATTTTGGTATGCTGATGATGTTGATTTTTGAGCATAATAGGACTCATTCGCCACCTAGGGTGAATCAGTCCTTGTTCTGCCAAACTATACTAAAACCAATTTTTGACAAAAGGGTATCAAAAAATGCAGAAAAAACAAAATTGATCCCAGAGTGGGACTCATTCACCACCCATGGAAAATGAGTCCACTTTTGAATTTTTTAATATTCAAAGATGGATTTTGAGGCTTTCAATTTACACTTCTACTTCCTATAGGTGTTTGCTTTCAAAATTGTCGTATTTGGGCTTGAAAGTGACTTTTTGTTGATATTTTGACTTGAATGATGAAGAAATGACTTGAATGACTTTGATATGCAATATTAAATAATTTCTAAGCTTCCAAGAGTCTTAGATCTGCAAACACACAAGATAAGAAGAGGAAATGTTCAATGTTAGGGCATGGGGGTTTGCCTTGGTCAAAACTTGTTTAGGTAATTAAACCAAAATGATGAAAGAATGGAATGAAACATGCAAAATGGAATTGATTACCTTTCCATGATGTTTTATCTTGTATTTTTTCAGCAAAACATGAAGACTCAACCCTTGAATGTCTTAGGGGGCAATCTAGATGAAGAAACCCTAGCTTGCTCGACTTGAATGAGAAGATAGATGATGAAACAATGATGAGAGATGTAATAATGAGAATGAGATGTAAATTATGGCTTATAAGGTTATATTTATAGGAATTCATCTTATTTACCCATTAATACCTCATCATAGGATGACATGAAGAAAGATTAAATTTAAAACCTAAATTTTCCTGCTCAAACCCCAAAAATGACTCAAAATGGGACTCATTCACCACTAATGGCGAATGGGTCCCACCTAGATGGGACTAATTCACTACTAATGGTGAATGGGTCCCACAGGGGTCATTTTGGCTAGCTGGAATGCCGAGAAGTAAGAAAATTAGGCTTATATGATGACTATGTTGGTTATTTGATCAAATTATGCCTCGGGATGCACAATATGGGTCAATTAAGGCCTATTAGTGGTGATGTAAATGTTGAATAGGGATTGGGACACATAAATCAATGTGAAAGTGTGATTAAATACACTTTACAACACTAAAATTAGGTCCACATAGCTTAGAAGGGCAAAAAAACCAATTTGAATGTGCAAGACACATTACAACACTAGCTTATCATGAAGTTTACATTAAGAACCTTCTAGATTGATGTGATAATGTTATTAAAAAAATTTAATAATGTTGAATTAGGAAGAAATGGGTTCATTAAGTCTAGAAAAGCATGAAAGTCCTTTACAAGACTTTACAACACCTTTACAAGATGTCATTAAAAGCATGTTGTTTGATTTGCAAGGGTCCAAGACCTAGTGTGGACACATAAAATGTCTCACAACACTAGACAAAGACCTCATTAAGTTCATTTTATCATGAATTTATCCCATGTCAAGCAAAGGGCCCTTTTTTCTATGACACAAGATGCAAATGATGTGAATGCATTTCTTTTTGTGTATTTTCTATGCATGTTTTATGATGATATAATCGTGTATGCATATGGATGTAAATGATGCAAATGCTTATGATATGCAATGATTTAAGATGCTTAGAATAATTAATCTATATTATTAATCACATCTCAAATGATAATGCAGAATGTATGATGTGATATGATCATGAGATGGATGTTATGATTATGCTAATGGATGTTTTATGATTATGATGAGTTGCATGTATGCTGATGGTTTGTGGATGTAGGGTGGATGCATTGATGATGTTTTTGTTGACTATCATGATACTAGGTTAGTGTCGAGAGAAGATAGAAGAATAAAGAATGAATAACTGTCGATTGTGATGATTGCTTCAAAAGATCCAACAAGTCTTTGATCCATCTAGAATTTATTAAAGATGGTGACAAGATGATGCAAAATGCAAGATGAGATGCACACACTTTGGGATTTGGATTTTCAATCATTCCTTATTGTTTTATATAACACATACATGATGCATCAAGGTATTGATAACCAGGACATCGTTGTATCTAGTGTAATAGACTTAGACTCGACAAGTAGATAGGATAATTCTTGTTCACACCTTGATGTACAAAATCCTCGTTGGAATGCAAGTTAGAAGCTTAGGATATATTGGACCAAAGCATACACAATAGTCAACAACATACTCCAAGCGACCTTCCTACACACAGCTAAGCAAGTATGGTCCAATAATATTTTACAAGAGTATTCACAAGCACGACAAAAAAAAGATATTGATCGATGCCCCATTCCTTTCTCTCTAAATCATTTTGGATAAACATCATTGAGAGGTCCTCATAATGGGTCATTAAGATAAATCATAAGAAAAGATAAAATACAAATAGTTAGTGTTATCTATAGCTCATGCCTAGTTTAAGTTTAGCTAAGGTGATGTTTGATGTTGATGTCCATCGCAGGAAGGATACATCCTAGGACATGTTGATCAGAGAGTTGTTTGATGTTAGGATGATGATGCTAAAATGATTCATTGCTATAAACTTGACTGGTGTGTTTACTTATGATTTAGACTTTAGATTTTGACTTTTGGGTTTGCACTTTATGACTTGCTACACTTTCTTTCTACTTGTTTTGCTAAAGGTTGAAGGTGGCGATCATTTTATTATGGATGAAAATTTATTACGGGTCCAAGCGAGATGGGATGGATGGGTTTTGTATTTTCTAGAATATTTCAATATTTTTGGATTCTTTTGAAATGTTTTGAGGCTATTTTTGGTCTTTTTGAAAGTTTATATGAATGTTTAGGGTTTTCCAAATTTTTGAGGATATTTAGGGTTTTCCTAAGATATTTGAGGCTTTTTATGTCTTTTGAATGTTTTCTATTGTTTTTGGATTTTCCATTTTCATATTTTTGTGTTTTCTAAATATTTGGATGTTTTGGGATTTTCAAGATGTTTTGGATGTTTTGAGATTTTTGAATATTTGAATATTTAGGGAATTTCTAGGGTTTTACAAATGTTTAGGGATTTTCTAAGAATTTCCAAATTTTGACCAAGAACCTAACCTAAAGTCCTATCCTAGGGGCCTCAGGGGATAATCATAGAGAAGCCTTGCTTACATTATACACACAAAGACCATGTAGTTCGATTGACTTGATCCATTTACAAGATGAAGATATGAATAGGTGAAAGACAACTGTTTATTATGACAAACTTCTAAAGGACTGACCTAGGGTATCTCTAGGGCACATCAATGAGGGCCTTGCCTACTTTCAAGCTTAGAGACAACATAGTTTGACAAGATGAGTCTATTTTTTGGGATTTTTGATGTTCGACCTTTTTAGGGTTTTTGATGTTTTTTGGATGTTTTGGATTTTTCCTTGAAAATTTTCTTAATGTTTTTGTATTTTCGCTATATAGGATTTTGCAAATGTTTTAGGATTTTTCTGTATAAGATTTTCAAATGTTTTTGGATTTTTTTGGATAAGATTTTATGAATGTTTTGGATTTTTTGATAAGATGTTGAAAATGACCTCAAGATATACAAGAACCCGATTGTGAATCATAATGAAATGCCCCTAATGTGACATGTTATCCCACTTCAATAAAGGCAGGACAGACTAACCTTGGGAATATGCCAAGTAGTGCCAAAGGGTTCATGATACCTTACAATGACAAGCCATGATAAGGATGTGGATGAGGAATAAATGGTGATGCAAAGAATGATAGGGAAAAAGAGCTAAAGAATAGATAAAGATGCTTTATTTACGCAAGGCACTTGCCCAAAGCGCCACCGAAGTGGTTTTCACTAGAGGACAATTTTTTTTCTTTACTTTTTTTTAATCCTTTTTCTCATTTTTTTTGGATTTTGATTATTTTATGATTTTTTTGTATTTTTTTATTTATACCCTTTAAGACTAGGCATAATTTTTTTTGAGATGCAAGATGTTGGTTGGATCTTGCAAGGGTTCACCTTCATGGGTTGACAATTGGTATGCCCCTAATCCATAGCTTGTTGTGATAACAAAGGGACCCAACCAATTAGGCTCAAACTTTCCTTTGTTGTCTTGATCTAGAAGATTCTTTTGATTGTGCTTTAAGACAAGTTTTCCTACCTAGAATGACTGAATTTTTTTGATTCTCTTGTTATAGTTATGTTTCAGTTAGTTTTGATATACTTGCCAGTGATTAAGGGTGTCAAGATGATGTTCATCCAGGAATTCTAGCTCATTTAATTGACACTTTGTATTCTTCCTTAGTTATCAAGTTCTGTAATGATACTTGCAATGATGGGAGCTCAACCTTAATAGGCAAGATGGATTTTGATCCATAGACCAAAGAGAAAGGGGTTGTACCTATAGGCATGTGGATACTGGTTCAATAATTCTAAAGAGTGGGATTTAGCTACAAATGCTAGTCACAACCAACTTCATTAACTTTTTTCTTCAAGATTTTAAAGATATTTTTTTCATTGCTTCTGCTTGTCCATTTCCTTGGGGATAGTATGGGGTAGAGAATTAGTGATGGATATTGAATTTTTGGCATAGCTCTTTTACATCCTAGTTCTTGAATGGTGTTATGTTGTTTGAGATGAGGGCTTGTGGAACACCATAATGGAAAATTAGGTAATTCAGGAAAATTTAGCTATTTGCTTCCCTGTTATGTAGGTCATAGGAATGGCTTCAACCCAATTAGTAAAGTACTTAGTGGTAGTTATGATAAACTTATGGTTGTTAGATGAGGTTGGAGTGATTTTACCTATGAGGTCAAATCCCCATTGCAAGAAAGGCCATAGTGTGATCATTGGATGCAATTCTTGAGCTGGAGCATGAATCAAATCTCCATGCTATTAACATTGGAAGCATTTCTACATATACTGATGAGCTTCTTTTTCCATGGTTGGCCAATAGTACCCTGTCCTCAATAGTTTCTTAGCCAATGTCATACCACTAGAATGGGACCCATATATTCCATCGTGTACTTCTATTAAAGTAGTTAAGGCTTCCTCTTGGTTAATACATCATAGTAATGTCCCTTCGTTGCTTTGACAGTAAAGAGTATCACCTAGGATCACAAATCGAGATGTCTTTTTGACAAAGGTCTTTTTAAGGTTTGGGGTGATATCTAATGGAAGGGTTCCTCTATTAAGGTAAGTAAAAATTTCATGATACCTCGAGGATCTAGGACCAACAATGACACATGCAAATTCAGATTCAAGGATTTTGAAAGTTGGTATGAGAAGTTGTTCTATCAAGAATTCACATTGGAGGATGTTGTTTAGCATGTCTAGTAATGATCTGATTGTTGCCATGGCATTCGTTGCTCTATTGTTCATGTGAGGAATCTGCTCAACATCTGTCTATAAAAAGGTCTTTGAGATTCTCCACCATCTTCTTATAATGAGTGAGCTTATCATCTTTAGTTTGATAGTCATCATTAACTTGGTTGATAACCAACAATGAGTCTCCATAGACTTTCATCTCTTGAATTTGTTGCTGAATTGTTATCCTAAGACCTGTGATTAGGGCTTCATATTCAATAATGTTGTTAGTGTAAGGGAATGATAGCTTGCATGACTTTGGGATGCAATCACCTTGGGGGGTGATGAAAAGAATGCCTGCTCCAGATCCATGTTGGGTGAATGATCCATCAAAGTACATTTTCCACTGAACTATGAGATTGATAAGGAACACTGATTCGTCAGGAAACTTAGATATCAAAGGGTTCTCAGCATAGATAGGTGCTTCTACTAGTTGGTCTGTGATCACTTGTCCTTTGATTACCTTGTGCTCCACATACTTTATGTCAAACTTTGTCAAGATCATCACCCACTTAGCCATTCATCCCGTGAGGGTTGCTTTGGATAACATGTATTTTAATGGATCAATCTTTGCAGTGAGATTGATTTGATGTGACAACATGTAGTGCTTGAACTTTTGTGAAGCAAAAACTACTGCTCAACATGCCTTCTCAATGGGAAAATAGTTCATTTCATATCCTACCAAGGTTTTTTTGATGTATTATATGGCTCTTTCCTTTCCATTTTCATCATGTTGTGCTAAAAGAGCTCCAAGTACTACTAGTGTTTCTAAGATGTATAGGATCACTAGTTTGTTCAGTATCAACGACATGAGAACTGGAGGTGTTAGTAGATAATCTTTGATTTGCTAAAAAAATTTATCACATTTGTCATCCCACTTGTAGGTTATCCCTTTGTGGAGGAGATGTGAAAAGGGGTGAATCTTATCTGATAGCTGGGCTATGAAACTTCTGAGGGACTGTAATCTTCCTTGTAATCCTCTCATTTGCTTTAATTTTTGTGGTGGTTCCATGTCTAGGATGGTTTTTACCTTTGCTGGATCAATTTCTATCCCTCTTGTGAGACAATAAAGCCAAGAAGCTTCCCTGATGTGACCCCAAAGACACACTTTTTTGGATTCAATTGTACCTTGTATTCTTCAAGCCCATCAAAGATGGGTCCTAAGACTTGTATGTGCTCATTTCTCTTCCTTGATTTTTCCAAAATATCATCCACATAATCTTCAACTGTTTCATGGATCACGCCATGAAAGATGAGGGTCATTACTCTTTGATAGGTTTCTCTTGCATTCCTTAACCTGAATGACATCAAATTCCAACAATAGGTTCCCCATAGACAAGTGAATGTAGTTTTGTGTTGATCCTCCTTGGTGATTATGATTTGATTGTAGCCCGAAAAAATATCCATGAGCGACAACATTTCATGTCTAGTTGTTAAGTCCACAATGAGATCGATGTTAGGAAGAGGGAAATCATCCTTCGGACATGGCTTGTTTATATCTCTGAAGTTAGTGCATATTTTGATGCCCCTAGTGGGTTTTGAGATTGGCACTAGGTTTGAAAGCCACTCAAGATAATCTATTGGTTGGATGAATTAAAAATCAAGAAGCTTTTGTAATTCTAGTTTAACCAAGAGTGCTATTTAAGGGTACATCTTCCTTAATTTCTACTTAACTAGTTTGGCTTCAGGATAGACTACTAAGTGATGCACAACTACTTCTGGATGAAGGCCTGACATATCTATGCATGACCATGCAAAGTTAGCTCTTCGATCCTTAAGGAATGTTCCAAGGTTCTTATGTTCTTCATCCAACAAGGATTCAACATCAGCAGTGATCTTAGGTGCTTCCTCTATTCACATTGACTGGAGTAGCCTTTATTGCTAGTATTGTTAACTTCTTTGGATGCATTGCACTAAGGGAGAGATTGAATCCCTCATCCTTGGGAATCTTAGAAAGGTTTTCACCGTCAAATGTGTCCTTTTTTTAAACTATTTTTGGATCAAAGAGTGCCATTAGGTGGTTTTCACTCAAGGATTTGCATGTTAGTTGCATTTCATTTATTTTGAGACTGAAAGATTCAATCATCTCCCCATAGTATGCCCCAATATCAAGCTCTATGTTGAAGCCTGCTTTATGATCTACCCATGATAAGTTGTCTTGAAGTCCCATGAATTTTAAGATTGCTTCATTGCTTTTGAATAAATCTAGGTTCGGTGGTCCTTGTTGGTCCATGTTAATGAGTTGTGGGTATACTAGGCGTATTTCAGTTGGTTGGTCATTTGAGACAAAGGATGTTATGAATATCATAAAGAGGGTGTTGTTCTCAAATAGGTTAGCAACATCAAGGGGAAAGTCATATAAGGTTGTATCACATGATATAGGTGACTAAGAGGAAGCCTCAACTCATTTAGCAGAAATACCTTTGCCAATAATTGTGACCTTGCTAGTAGTACAACCTAAGCCAAGATTCTTTATTTGTTTCTCAAGAATTATGGGTTCTAGTAAACCATTGTCATTTTGTCCTAGCTTCTCATTCTTGTTATATCCCATGCTCTGCATTAGTTGTAGGCCTCTCCTAAGACAAAGGTATCTTTCAATAGTTTGTAATTTCCACAACCATCATCTTGGATCACTGCTTTGATTTCGAGTATATTTTGCACAATGGGTGTTTTTGATGTTGAGGTAGAGGCTAGGGATGATGGGTCAACAAATGAGCTTGATAGTGTAGGTCCTTCATCATTTTTGGGTATTTGTGGGATCTTATAGAACTTGGCCTCAAGAATTTTGTAGTAGTAGAAAGGCTTAGGATCTCCATGGATAGTGATTTATCTTCCTTTGAAAGGAAAATTAACACACTAATGATAGGTAGAAGCTATGAATTTCAGAGCATGAATCCATAGTCAACCAAGTAGTATGTTATAGGGAAGATCAAGATCAAGTACTTGGCATGTAGTTTTTGCAATAAGAGGTCCCACTTGGATTGGAAGTGCAATAATTCCTTGTGCTACCCATTCTTGGTAGTCATATGCTTTGATGGTGTTACTCTTTGTCTTCTTAATAGTATCTTTTGAATAGCCTAGATTTTTAATGAATTGCAGGGTACAAATGCTCAGACCAACACCTCCATCTACCAAAACTCTTTTGACCTTGTTTTTATGAATGTCAACCTCAAGATGTAAAGAACGGTTATGAGATGGTTGTGATGATAGATCTTGCTTAGAGAAGGTAAGAAGATGGTTGGTGATATGCCCTACCATAGCTTGAAACTGATTGGTGTCAATGTTCTCAGGAATAGATGATTCAGACAGGGCTTTTTCTAGTATTTCTCTAAGTGTGGGGGATAGCCTTAAGAGTTCTAAGATTGATATCTATGTGGGGGTGTATTTAATTTGATCTAAAAGATTGTACTTGCTAGGATTAGATGTGGGAAAAGTAGGTTGTGTCCTAGATTGAGATGGGACTTATTGAATGGTTATTTTTCCACATCATGTGGTGACTCCACATTTTTTACTAGCTCCTTTGATGGTGACAACAGTGATAATGCTATCGTAGGAGGCAACTACATTGGAATAGGTGTTGGTTCCTTTTTATGCTATAACCAAGTTGGTCTTCTAATCTACCTATGAAATTTCCAATTCCAATCAAGGGCAGCTCGAAGGACCTGGACCAATTGACGAGGACTTTAAAAAGCCTCCCACACTTTGGGCTCTGCAAGACCCGGGAGGGGAATCCCTTAATGTGTTTAAAACCTCTGCACCATTATCATAAACAACATTAATAATAACAGATAATCCCACTTAATAGCTCAACACAATAGGATAATATCGAATAGAATCGGCTATTCTTCGACAATATCAACTATATGGAGCATGGGATGACTACAACACAATCCATGATATATAAAATAGGCATTGATTTGCAATCTATAGCAAGCTCTAGGAAAAGACAAACTAATACTGAATCACACAAATGAATGCAACCTAGATCAGTGCCATATATCCATGGTAGGAGTCAAATTTATAAGCATTTAAAGGTTTATAACAGATGTAATACATGACATATAAGGTCCCTAACAATATTGCATTACAATTTCATTAGTATGTATTCTCACCCAATACTACTTATCAAATCCTTATACATAACATATCTGCTTATAATCCCATTCAAGCATTTTAATTAATTCCTTGAATTAAAGCTAAAATAGAATCATACACACCACAACAGTAAGATGAATAAAACAACCCTTAGTTATTTTATTCAAAGTTCAGATATGCACATACAATGGAGAGACATGAGCTTGAATTTATCATTTCAATTCAAATGTTAATACTGTTATGCAACATTAAATCCTCATGAACTCAAAACCTATTACAGAATGACTTAGAATCCTAAATTGCATTTCTCTCTAAAACCATATGACTTTACAATCTGCTCTGCAACTTTTCCTAGACTCGATCAAAATTATCTAACTTGCTCACTCGTACTTTTGGCCTTAAAATCCTTCTTATAGAAAATAAAGGAACAAACAAGCTTCGGGCTAGAAAGTACACATGTCACCAACTGATTGGGGCACCTGATGATATTCCAAAAATCATTACAACAACAATCATCCTGGAGCATATTCTTGTTCATCATGCTAGCTGAGGAAGGTTGATGTAATAAAAAAAAACCACGTGAAACCCACGTTGAGAATTCCATCAACACAAAACTAGAACCGTTGTAACCGCAACATCTGATTTGCCACCTATCGGTAGTCCACTCCTTTTACTCATCATCATTCAAATACTCAGATACCCAGATACCCACTTTTGGTATTCTTCGTCAGTTGGCCAGTCAAAATTAATCACCTCATTTACCTTTGTACTATAAGGCATATACTTTACTGCTACTCGATTTGCATCTCTTTCAAAAGACTCCAAAAATGAGTCAGTACCAATAATCTTATCTATACAACTCACCAACAAATCATAATCTAAGTCATCACAAATTATTTTAATTTGATTATTGATGAACTTACTTGCTTGATCCTACCATTGTTGGAGTGTTATGATTTCCCCCTGCTCATCAATTATATCAGGTAACAGTGTGTTACCCCAATCATTGAAAATTTTCACCAACTCCCTAATCTTCCTACTTAAATCATCTGGTAAGGTCTGAAAACCTTGCAATGATTTTACTAACATATGAGTAGGCTTCAACGATTGGGGCCTATCATTTATATCAAACCTTGAGGCTTTATTCATGATATCCAGATCATTGGCCCTAGGGATCCAATTTTCAATTATTGGTATCACTATCTCCTGATCCCTATCAATATTCTTTATTTCTTCAAATAGAAAAGAATACAAAGCATGTATAGATGGAAATTTATTATCAACCCTTTCATTTAAGTGCTCCAAAATAGTAGTAACAATCTCTTTTCCTTTGAAAGAAAACCCTCTTCTCTTACCCTTAATGATGTCTATAATTCATCAATTTTCTGTATGAGCTGCTTCTTTGTTGGATCAACAGAGCACTCTATTTCTTCATCAATTTGTTCTATAGGTGGGGTGAGGGAAAGACTTTGAATGGGAGAACCTAGTGTGGAAACATTTGGAGAAGTAGGAAGCATTGATCCTGCTCTAGGAAGTAATGTACTGGTTCCTAGAGCATTGGATGTTTCCCCAATCTGTCTATACCTAAACCTTTCCACTTCAGTTTGCAACTCAACATTCCTCCATTGCATTTTACTATATTCTTCAATCAAAATGTTATACTTCTCCATTAATCTTTTCCTTCTAGCCTCCTCCCTTTCAATAGTTTTTTGGGCCAACTTGGCCACATTCACAGTTAAATTAGTGGCCTCGGTGGTTGAAGTCTCTAAATCTCTCTTTATTATTAATCCTCCTTTGAAATTTGGATTAATATCAGCAATATCTGGTTTTCTCCCTTGTGGAGCCAATACCCAAATTGCCAAGGTCTCATATTCTTCACTGAAGGAATTTTTTTGCAATGCTGCCTTAACTCCTTCAGAATCTTGAAAAGGATTCTTGGACTTCATAATAATATTAAAAGCCACTGCATTTGCAATGTTCCATTCAGGAAAAATCAATACACCGGCCTGACTCACTAGTTTTCTTCCTTCTTCAGGAGTGATGTTCTTGAACTCTTCCATTAGTTCAGCTTTTACTTCTTCATCATTCTCCTGGTCTGACCTACCAGGCCTTAGTTCCCTTCTCTCCTTGCATTTGTTTTGATACTCTTCAAATTTCATTCTCCATGCCAATTGCAAGAATACAGGAGTTTTTACAAATGTATTGCTATCTAAGAACTCCTTGCATGCTTCCATTCTTGTATCTTGCACACTTTTACCTTTCATATCCAAATTAGATAAAACCAATTCAATTGACCTAGGAGGGGGAGGCATACCAACCTGCATGTCTTGATTAGTAACAATAATTTCATCTATCAGATCTTCATGTGGGTGATCAGTTCTTTGCCTCTTAGGGCTTGGCTCAGATTGTGGTGATGGGGGACAGTCTTCTAGTGAAGATTTTAATTCAATGATTTTGACTACCCTAGGTACTTTGAATTTTGGACCTAGTCATGGAGGCACCTTCATTATTTACTTCCCCTTTCTATCTACTTCTTCCTCATCACTGCTACTATCCCTTTTCCTCCTATAGATGGGCCTCCTTTCTATAGGCTGGTATACTGACCTTTTTTCAATTGGCCTAGCACTTTTTTCTTGCATACCCAGACTTAGCCTTAAATTTATCTTTTTGGTTGTCAAGGTGTCCATAATCTCCTTGAAGTTCTTCATTAGAAAATCAATTTTCTTATGGTATGGATTGAATTCCAATAGTGGATCATACTTCAGATCCATTTCATGCACAACATCTAGTAGCTTACTATAAGCTATCCATTTCTCCTTGTTCAACTTTTGCTTATTTAGATCAAATTCATTTTTGATCAAGTCCTTAGGGAAGTTGAACTCATGTGTGAATTTTCCACCTTTTATTCTTCGTCTAAAAAGAACAAAGAAACCCTTAGGATCATGTTGTCGCCTTGGACCAAATCTCAAATGGTAATCAACAAAGAATTTATCAAAATGCGTCCAACCTCCCTTTGAAAATGTAAAGTCAGACACCACTGTATAATCAGGGAAGAATGTTCCCTTCCCCTTTCTAGTAAGGTTGTCTTCATGAATAACACCCATCTGCCACATAACTTCTACAAACCCTATTCTTGGTGGCACATTGTAGGTAGTATGTGAGGGGCTCTCTGAAATCCATATACTCTCAAGACAGTGTTGACTGGGTATGGGATAATGTCACCCAAGTTATGTAAAACTCTCAATTCTGGCTTCCTCTCCTTTGGCCTGAGGAAATCATGTACTTCCTCAGGGATCCTAGGTACATTCACCATCAATCTAGCCCTTAATCTAGAAGCAAAGTAATTATCAAATTGCACATAACTGGTGTTTTCCTTATTACAAGATAAATCTGCAACCCATATATGTACTGGCAATATTTCTCCATCAACTAATTTCCTTAAGTTCATCTTCTCAACAAAAAAATCAACATTCCTAAACAAAAACATATGCATCAACATAGAATACCAAAAGAATTGAGTACCAGTATCACTTTTCTGCAGCTTCGACAACCCTTCATGTATCCTCTCAGCCAAGAAAGAAGCAAAGTCATATGTCATAGAGAAGGTAGGTTGTATTTTCACCCCCATGAACATGTACACAATAGGCATTACCGCACCAAGATTGAAACCCAAAATTTGACATAATGAATAGAAAGTAGCTAGGAAGGGGTTTGCAAAACAATTCAATCTGAAAGGTTCCTAGTCACTAGGGCTGATATGAAATTGTGAACCTCTCGCCCTAACCAGATGAGGTGGAAGTAGCTTAGCCCTAAAAAGAGATTTTAGCTTTGCATACTCCTGCTTCATTTCCTCAAGATTGATAGGAACCAAGTCTTCACTCGGCTCACTCAAATCAAAAGTTTGTTGGATAACATCTTTGTTAATTTCTAATAGCACCCCTCCATCATTATCCCTAATTACCCGCGTGATGGGGTCATACCTCATGGCCACTACCCTAAGTAAGTCCACATTAGGAAATACATTTGGTACAACTAGCTTCCCCATGTCATACATCCATCCATTTGAAAAAGGGTGAGGGAAATTCCTCTGTCCATACCATAATCAAAACATTTCTAAGTCAGTGAGTGGAACCCTAGCATCGACAATGTTGGAACAATTGCACACTAACCCCTCCCCTAGGATTTTCCATCGCATCAACACTACACCTTTCCTTCTATCATTCATTGATAACAAAAATTGATCCAGGAAATCATCATACAAGTTTCTTTTCAAATATTCAATGTGGCTAGAGTGTTGCTTTGGTGGCGCCATCTTGGACAAACTAGGGCTTCGCTACAATGTTACACTTCAAGTGGCTATGACTAAGCAGAGATAGGAAATTACAGAGTAAAATACTACAATTCCTCACAATTTATGATTAAACTATAGCCCTAACAAAATATTCAATGAGCTCCATAACAATCATAACAAACCCCTTTCCCAAATTTAGGTGTAGAATGACCAGGAGGCAAAGAAAAACTTACAACTCTTTTTGCATTAACTCCAAATTCTAGCTACAACTGCTCACAATTTCACCTTTGGGTCTGAAACTATTTTCATGAAATAATTGAATGCCTTGTGATACAAATAAAACAAATAAATTGATTTTATGTCAATCAAATCTCGCCAGTAGATGTCTCATCTGCCATTAAAGCTCATTCGCGGGCTGCACAAATGACTCCAACCATATTTGATACATATTTAAATTTGAGCCGTTGATCCTCCAGTTTGATCAAATCATCAACATCCATCTTCAAAATAGGCTGACATAATCGCCAACACAACAGTAAGGGGCTCACCATGTCATACACCGTAGAGGAAAACCACATGGCGGTTGCTTGCGATATCATAATCCTTCAATTCACCATCGCAAGATGATGGGCAACCGTTGATCTTTCTCATCAGAGATCCTGCTCCTTTAAATGGTCGTTGTCCTTTCCTTTAACTGTCGAGCAACTTTCCCTCAAAGTTATAATATCTGCATTGAAATAAAGCATGTGCATCTTACAAGCACATTAGTAATTCATCCCTTAATACGTTGAAAACTAGCTAATGCTTCCTTCATTCCTTAGGCCTCATCGGATGAGACACGTGGTAGTTTCCTGTGATATCATGATCCCATAATTCCTAATTATAGGATGGCAGGCATCGTTGATCTTGAAGAGACAACACATCAATGGTTGCACAGATTTCACCCTTTAGAAAGGGCTTGTGGCGCCCACCTGTGATATCGTGATCCCATAATTCCTGATCGCGGGATGGCAGGCGTCGTTGATCTTGAAAATAGATCAACAAAAATGCTAATTCAACCCTCTGCAAAATAAAACATTTATTAAAAGGGCAAGGGGACACCACTAGGCTAACGAAAAACAACAACATAAGTTGTTTTAAAGTGACAAAGCACAAGGTCAGCCCAGACTTAGGAAAATAAAAACCTACAGAAGCCGCAAAATTCAAAAACTGAAGGGGCCAATGTCTAGATGAAATGGTGGGGCACAAGATGTTTTAAATCCCATCTAAAAAAGTAACAGTGAAAAAGAACCCAACCAAGGCATACCACAAAAAGGATTAAAGATGAAGACAAGGCTAAAACCCTAGCCCTTCAAAATTTTAAACACCATGAAAGACCAACGACATAAGGGAGGTCATGAGTGACTAAGAAGGAGAAAAATTTGAAAGCTCCATCAGTAGGTATGCTGCATATTCATGTAATCCTTAGATTTTTCATTGTTGTTTTCTTTGTTACGATCCGACATGGGTTTCTTGTATATCTTGAGATCTTGATTCCCAACTGGTACCTCAACATATATGGTATCATTTTGCATGAGATCTTAGATGATGTACTTCTTGAGTTTCATGTAGTTTGTTGTTTTATGTCCTTTTATTTTATGAAAGTCACAAAGATCATGCTTTTTGTACCAATATGGTTTCTCTTGTGGTTCTTGGTAGTTTTCAAAGTTGGTAAGTGTTATCAGATTTGATTCTACCAATTTCTTCATGATCATCTTGATGGGTTTCGATAATTGTGTGTACTTTCATTTGGCATAGTTATTTTTGTTACTAGTTTTCCTTTGTTGCATGTTGGTGTTACTGATCTGATTGTTTTGAGGTGGTGATATTTGTTACATAATCGGTTGGATGTTAGCAACTTGATTGTTATTGGGCCTAGGTGCACTTAGTATGACCTTAGCATCTACTACACCATTGTTTGTTACTTTTTTTTTCTTTTCCCATACACGAGGTTTCTCATTTGAACTAGTTGAAGGGCAATTGTCTTTGTAAGCCTAAGTATTTCCTTGTGAGATTAGGGCTCTTTCAATGTTAAGTGCTCTAGGGACCAGTTCATTATATGATGTGATGCATTGCATTTTCAAGTGGAATGATAGTTTTGGATTGAGATTAGCTATGATGATTCCCACTTGTTGTTCATCAAGAAGTGGCCACTTGCTTTTATTGGCTCTTTGTCTCCACTGTTGTAAGAAATTTGCGAAGGTTTCTCTTTGATTTTGTTTAAGAGTGTATAAATCTTCTAGACTAACGTCCATGTCAAGATTGAAGAAGTGATCAATGAATTTATTAGCGATTTCTTGAAATGTTTTGATACCAGGAGGAAAATGAGAAAACCAATCCATAGCATGACATGTTAAACTTCGAGGGAAGAGGCACATTAGATATGAATCGTTGTAAGCCACTTCCATGCACATAATGTTAAATTATTTGATATGGTCCACAAGACTTCCTCTCCCTTTATATTTGTCAAATTTAGGTATTTCAAAACTAGGAGGGAATAGTATCATTGCTCTGTTTTGATCAAATGGGTAAGGACACAAGTTATATGTATGAGGTTTCTTTGTCTTTCCCATGTGAAGGTCCTACATTTCTTGTGAGAGTGCTTTCAATTGTTATGCTAGATCATCTCGCGGGTTGGGTGGAGGAACATATGGTGGGATGACATAAGAGTTATATGGGGTGTATGATGGTGTGAGATTATGTGAAAGTGATGGATATGTTCCCGATGTGTTTGGATTGACGATGTTCAAATAAGGATAATAGAACCTTGTTGTTGTTGGGCGTACTGTTGAGCTTGTAGTGCTTGTTATTGTTGTTGCACCAGTAGGGATTGTTGTTGGGACTCCTGTTGTTAGTGTGCTAATAAAGCTTCTTATTGTGCTTGGTGTTGTTGTTGCGTAACTTATTGTGCTGCTAATGCTACTTATTGTTCTTATTGTTGTTGTTGTTGTGCTAAGGCTACTTGTTGAGCTTGATGTTGTTGTTGTGCTAAGGTTGCTTGTTGTGCTAATTTTGCTTGCTTGTTGTTGTTGTGCTAAGGCTACTTGGTGTACTTGCTATTATTTTTGTGCTAAAGTTGCTTCTTGTTGTTGTATGAATTGTTGATAGGCTTGTTGTGCTTGTTGTAGAGCTAAGGCATGTGATTGCAATGTGGGATCAAGTGGTTGTTGAGAAATTTGTGAAGGATTATGGATATTGATGTTTTGAGTGGGTAACAAATTGCTGGTGAGGGGTGGAGGGTTCCCTTGGTTTAATATTCCTTGTAATATGGTAGAATGAGGTGGAGGAATGCATGTTTGAGGTCTCGATTGATTTGGTGTAGTGAAGGGGACCATGGGAAAAGAGGATGTTGTTAAATTTTGCAACAGAAATGAAACAGTAGGACCCTGTGTCCATTGATTGAAAAGATTCTCTTGTCTTATGTTTTGGGGATTGCTTTGTGCAAGAGATGTAAACAAGAGATTTGTGATCAAGGCACTTCCAAGATTGATAGAACTTGTAACCAAGGGATTGTTCTGAGGTGGATTGATGGTGGATGATGTGGAAATGGTAGATGGGATGGATGAACCCACTAGAGGGTTGGATAAAGATGTCCCTATTTGCATTAAGGGTTAGTTCTGTGATATGGTATTGACATGCCCTTGTGTGCTATTTTGATATACTTAGTCTATATCACTTTGCATAATGGTAGGAAAACTTGTGGTACTCATAGGTGTGGATGAAGAAGGGTGTCCCCAAAATGTCAAAGTGTTGGTGGAATAATGAAGTTCAAACAGTGTGTGTAGCTATTTTGGAGCTTTAGGAATAGGAGGAGCACCAAAAGTAGGTGTCCAAGCGGTAGTGGGAGGTGGAGGATTAGTGTCAAGGGTACCCACAAGTTCATTGCTTTCAAATGGTGAGGTGTCACCAAAATCTTTAGCAAGGCTAGTTGCAAGACTAGGTATGTAAGTTTGATTTATCCACGGTGATGGAGCTGTGGAATATTGTGTTAAATTCTAGGCTACAAACATTAGGGATATAGGAGGTACACTTTCAAAGGCTTGATGTTCTAGAAGTTCTTCCTTAGTAAGCTCAAATGGGTTATTTGTGACGTCTTCGATTTCATATGGTTCTGGAGGAGATGATGGTTGTTGTGACAGGGTAACATGACTTCTAGGATCAAATTATAAAGGATTTGGATCACTTGAGGTAAATTTAGCTTTGGTTTTCTCCATGATTCTCTTGTGTTGTGATCTTGTCTTTACCATAAATTTTGTGTCACCTATGGGAGAGTTGTGTTGAGTTTTGTAATGTTTGAACTCTCTAGTTGACTCAAATCTAGTTAAAAGGGATGCTCTCAGTCTTTTGGTAGCAATGATAATGGGGGGTGGAAAAGATGAATGATGTGGGAAGTGAACTTTGCAAACATTTTGGAACAACACTTTTGACTTTATTTTTATGTTTTGATGTTGGGATAAAGGATGCTAATGAACTTAGGAATCTTTAGGGTAGACTTGTGACCTTCAAGATAAAATAGTTCAAAGGTGATAGCTAGCTTAACTAAGTGCATGGAAAAGGATGAATTTCACATACAAAATAGCTAAGTTAGCAATTGATTTGATGTTTAAGTCCCAAAGTGTTAGTGTACTCAAAATTTTGCAAAGTTGGATGAAGTGAAGTATGAAGTTTGATGAAGGGGAGAGTGAAATATTTGACCCAATGTTTACTTAAAGTGAACCTTTTGTTTTGACAAGACTAAGGTAGTGAGCACGATGCTAGACCTTGATGCAGGAGCATCCAGTGGTGTAAGGGCAATCTTGCATCACCCAAAAATAGTTAAATTTCAAGTTTATCGGTTTTTAGATGTTTTTATATTTTTGGATACCCTTTTCGTCATAATGAAATTCCCAATTTACGGTTTTTCATTCTGGTTCCTGGGTTGAAAGATATTGCACTTTTAGTTTCCTAGATTTGCACCTAAAAATCTTCCGAGTGGGATTTGAGGCACTTAGAGCTTCCGGAATGGCCCCAAAACTTGCAGAAATCGGTGTAGTGAATTTTGAGCGCGTTCTTGACTTCGAGACCTTTCCAACGGTTTGAACGGTTCGCGAATCGGAGTCCTGGATGAAAAGTTATGACCTCGCGAAGTTGGCGCACTTTCTAAAAGATACCATTGCAAATGCTCTTTTGAAATTTGAACTTCATGTTGTAAATTTTTGGTGCCAAACCGCCTAAACTCAAATTGAATATTGTTTTGGCTCCAAACAAATGAGGAGCTCTATTTATGGGTGGGTTTTCTAAATTTTGGGGAACTTTTTGGGGACAAGCTCGCATGTTGCGAAAGGGTTATTCTGTAGCTTTCTGTAGCTTGCATGTGTTATAGAACTTGGGGATTTGAGATCCTCTGCATGTAAGAAGTTCCATTCTATGAATAATAAAATTATTCTCCTGTTTGTGGGTTATTTTTTGTGTCTCGGGTTGCACCCTCATCAAGTGGTATCAGAGCGAGTTTTCTTGAGTGTGTGGACAAACCGCCGATCGTGAGGCAGTTCGCACTAGGACCGTGGTTGTGGGTCGAGGTCAAGAAAGATTCCTCCAAGAGTGATACTTGGTAGGCGTGGTGGTGCCAGAGGTGGTCAAGGTGGCAAAGATGCTGGTGGAAGAGATGCACTGGCAGCGCTCCAAAGACAGGTTGATGCATTACAAGAGCAGTTGAGAAGAGGGTTAAACCTGAGGGGGGAAAGTGAGGATGAAGGAGAGGAAGAAGGTTCAGATGTAGAAGAGGAAGAAGAAGCAATTGATCAAGATCAAATGCAGCTAATAAGGGCCATTTTGAAGATCGGAAAAAGACCTAGAGCAGAAGTCCCCAGTTATTCTGGAAGTCTGAACCCAGAAGAGTTGATCGATTGGATCAATGAGCTAGAAGAATATTTTGAGTATGAGAAAATAGAGGACCCAGATCGAGTTAAGTTTGCAAAAATGAAGCTAAAGGGCCATGCCAGTATTTGGTGGAAGGAGGTCCAGTTGGAAAGAAATCGAAGAGGAAAAGTCAAGATCACTAAATGGGATCGCATGGTAGAGAAACTGAAGAAGCAGTTCATACCAGTGGACTACGAGTTAGATCTGTTGAAGAAATTGCAAAGGTTGAAGCAAGGAAGCAGATCTGTGAAAGAATATACTGAATATTTTCACAAGATAATCATTAGAACAGGTCACACAGAGGCCAATAAGGAGAAGGTAGCCCGATATCTTAATGGGTTACGACCGAGCATTCAGGAGGAGTTAAGCCTAGTCAGAATGACCACCATTGAGGATGCATATCAGTTTTCTTTGAAGGTGGAAGAGAAGCTGAACAAAAGATTTGATGGCAAGAAAAAAGGGCGAGGAGGTCAAAGTGGAAGGGGCAATGGTAGACCTTCAGGAAGCCGAAATGATGATGAAAAGAAAAGTGAAGATGTGGGTACCAGCCGAAGCCAAAGGAATGACAACAAAGCCCTTGTGATCAAAATAGTGGTGATCAAAGGTGAGGACGAGGAATATGGACAAGGTGCGGAAGAGGTGATTTCGGGAGGAGCGTGTTTTCGATTAACCGAGGTGAAGAACATGCGAGCCTATGAATGTCCACAACACCAAAGAAGGGTAGACAAAAGGCCAGAAGGTCGTGGAAGGGTTGCGCATGCAGATTAGGAGGCCCAATCTAAACATTCTAATGATGCTGAAAGGGGAGAAGCCCTAGTGATTAGGAGAGCCCTGGTGACTGAGGAAAAGGAACTAGAACAAAGGAAGAATCTGTTTCACACAAGGTGCAAGTGTGAAGGAAAATGTTGTGATGTCATTATTAATGGTGGGAGAATTGATAATCTGGTGTCAGAAGAGATGGTCACAAAGTTAGCGGAAGGTGAGAGGAAAATCACCACGTCAGGTATCCGGATTGCACAGTTCAAAGACATAAGGATTTTGGTCAATGAAAATAGGTGCCTAGTAAAGTTCAAGATGGAGCTACCATGATAGGGAATTTTCTACGTGATATCATCCCCATGGATTACTGTCACATGTTGTTGGGGAGGAGTCATTGGCAATTCGATGTGAGCTACACATGATGGCCATACAAACACTTATTACTTGAAAAAGGATGGGGTTCATCACAAGTTGAGACCCCTAAAAGACACTAAAGAAAAGGTATGCAGTAGTGCTATAATTTGTTATGTAGATGGAAGAAAATTTTTAGAAGGTATGAAGCATGAACATGTGTGTTATGCATTGATTCCTAGAGTGAGTAAGGAGGATAGTGAGAAGGTTCCAGAAGAAGTTTCTGGGATGTTGGATGAGTTTGAGGATATTGTTTCTGATAATGTACCTGAGGGTTTACCACCAATAAGGAAAATCAGTCATCAGATTGACTTGATTCCACAGGCAGGTTGCCTGCCAAATAAGGCAGCTCATAGAATGACTCCAACAGAAAATGAGAGTTGAACAGACAAGTTCAAGAGTTGTTGAGAAAGAGTTCGATACGGGAGAGTTTGAGTCCATGTACAGTACCTACAGTACTAGCACCAAAGAAGGATGGGGAGTGGAGGATATGTACAGATTCTTGAGCCATAAACAAAGATAACAATCAGAATGTGATTTCCCTTGGGATGGATGACTGATGGGTGTTTGAGTGGGCGCTCCGGTACTTCACAAGGTGATCACGAAGAGTGGATATCACCATGTCAAGTTAGAGAGGAGATGAATGGAAGACTGCCTTGAGACCAAAGAGGGAGACTGTATGAGTGGTTAGTCATGCCTTTTGGGCTAACCAATTACAGAGAGCACATTCATGTGGCTCATGAGCAGTACTAAAGAATTTCTAGAGCTTTGTTATTGTGTATTTAGATGATATTTTGATTTTCGGTAAAGCGTTGGATGGAAGCATCCCGATGCATATTCGAAGAGCCTTTAAGAAGTTAAGAGAAGAGAAACTGTTGATTAATCTGAAGAAGTGCAGTTTTGTGAAGAGGGAGTTAGTGTACTTGGGGTTTGTTGTCTCAGCAGAAGGTCTCAAGATGGACCCGGAGAAGGTGAAGGCTATTCTAGAATGACCTACCCCAAGAACTCCTACTGAGGTGAGATCTTTCCATGGTTTGGCTAGTTTTTATAGAAAGTTCATTAGAAACTTCAGTAGTATTTGTGGACCCCTAACTGAAACAATGAGAGGGATAGAAAAGAATTCAAGTGGAACCTTTAGGCGACAAGAATTTTGAGCTGATTGGCGAAGGTGTAGCGAACAACTTTGTTCACAGCTCTCAGTTTCAACAAGGTTCGTGGATTGTGATGCCAGTGGTTGTGCCATTGGGTAGTGTTGAGCCAAAGAAGAGTGGCCATTACCTATTTAGGTGAAAAGTTAAATGATGCCCAGAGAAAGTATTCTGTATATGATCAGAAATTTTATGCAATAGTTCAAGCATTAAAGAAATGGAGACATTATTTGTTGCCAAAGGAATTTGTTCTCTATACTGATCATCAGGCCTTACAATACATAAATAGTCAGGGAAAATTAAATCAGAGGCATATGAAATGGGTAGAGTTTTTGCAGAGTTATACCTTTGTTTTGAAACATAGGAGTGGGAAGTCAAATAGGGTTGCAGATGCCTTAAGTAGGAGGCATGCAGTGATGACAAAGATCACGGTGAAGTGGTTGGGTTCAATGAACTCAAGACCTTTGTGTCACGAGGAAGATCGATTTTGGAGAGCGACTTGCAAGGAACATTACGATTAGGCGGGACAAGGTGGCTAGATTTCATAATCCGGATGGCATGTTGTTAAGTCAATTGTGTATCCCCAAGGGAGTTCCATGAGGAGGGAAAACGATAAAGGAGAAGCATAAGCGGAGGAATGGCGGAGACATTTTAGTCAGGATAAGACCATTGCCATTATCTGTGAGCATTATTATTAGCCTCAGTTGTCAAAGGATGTGAAGAAATTTGTACAAAGTTGTAGGGTATGTCGGTTGGCTAAAGGAGTGAGCCAAAATATAGGCTTGTATCATCCCTTACCTATACCAAAGAGGCCATGGGAGGATATAAGTATGGACTTTTTTCTTGGTTTGCCAAGGACACAATGAGGGAATGATTCAGTTTGTGGTGGTTGATAGGTTTTCGAAGATGGCACATTTCATTCCATGTCAGAAGACCCATGATGCAGTCCACATTGCTGACTTGTTCTTCAAAAAGGTGGTGAGGCTACATGGTCTGCCAAAGAGTATTGTTTCAGATCGTGACACCAAATTTGTGGGGTACTTTTGGAGGACCTTGTGGAAGAAGCTGAAGACAGAGTTGAAGTTCAGTTCTGCACACCATCCACAAACAGATGGGCAGGCAGAGGTTGTTAACAGGAGTCTGGGTAACCTACTAAGATGTTTGGTAGGAGATAAGCCCCAAGGGATGGGACTTTGATCTTACCCTAGGTAAATTTTTCTTACAACAATTACGTCAGCAGTACGGGTAAGATCACCGTTCCAGATTGTGTATGGAGGTAGCCCCAGAACAACTCCAAAATTGAGGAAGATGGACCAGGAGAAGAAAATAAGTGCTGAAGCTGAAGATTTTGTAGAACACATCAAGGATATACACGAGAAGGTAAGGGAACATATTAACAAGATGAATATGCAGTATAAGGCTAAGGCAGATCAGAAAAGGAGGTATAAGGAGTTTCAGATTGGTGATGAAGTGATGGTCCACTTGCGGAAAGAAAGGTTTCTAGTAGGAACATATAACAAATTGAAGATGAAGAAGTTCGGTCCCTGTAAGATTTTGTGGAAGCATGATTCAGGGAATGCATATGAGGTAGAGTTGCCTGGTGGAATCAACATTTCCCCTGTGTTCAACATTTCAGATTTGACAGAGTATCATGAAGGTGGCGTAGAGGAAGTACCAATGATGGAACAGTGTAGGATTCCACCACCTACTTCAGAAAAGGAGGAGATTGAAGCAATCTTGGATAGTCATGTGGGAAGGAGTGCCAGAAACAGGCAGTATGAAGAATATCTGGTGAAATGGAGAGGAAGGCCTGTTGAAGATTCATCCTGGCTATCTAAGGCAGCGGTTGATCGGTTGGGTTTTCCTCAACCATCTGAGACGTGATGAGGTCACTTCTCAAATTACCACAGGTGTCGATGCAGGAGCATCGGTGGTGTAAGAACAATCTTGCATCACCCAAAAATAGTTAAATTTCAAGTTTATCGGTTTTAGATGTTTTATATTTTTGGATACCCTTTTTCAAATAAGAAATTCCCAATTTGGTTTCGATACGGTTCACAGGTTGAAAGATATTGCAGTTTTAGTTTCCTAGATTTACACCTAAAATCTTTCGAGTGGGATTTGAGGCACTTAGAGCTTTTGGAATGGCCTCAAACTTGAAATCCGTAGTGATTTCGGCGCATTCTTGACTTTGAGACCTTTCCAAGGTTCGAGCAATTTCGAATCGAGGTCATGGATCAAAAGTTATGACCGCGAAGTTGGTGCACTTTCTAGAAGATACCATTGCAAATGCTCTTTTGAAATTTGAACTTCATGTTGTAAATTTTTGCCAAACTACCTAAACTCAAATTGAATGTTGTTTTGGCTCCAAACAAATGAGAGCTCTATTTATGGGTTTTCTAAATTTTGGGGAACTTTTTGGGGACAAGCTCGCATGTTGCGAAAGGGTTATTCTGTAGGTTTCTGTAGCTTGCATGTGTTATAGAACTTGGGGATTTGAGATCCTCTGCATGTAAGAAGTTCCATTCTCTGAATAATAAAATTATTCTCCTGTTTGTGGGTTATTTTCTGTGTCTCGAGTTGCGCCCTCAGCAGACCTCTAAAATGTTCAAATCCTAAAGAATTAATGTTTGATTTAAATGAGAGGACGGATGGGAATGTTCAAACTTGTTCAAGTTCTCCTAGCTCGAGCATAAAAGTTTCTCATCAAAGTGTAATGATTGCAGTAAAATATTGAAGCCCACTTTTGACCATACCTTGTTCTACGCTTCCTATGTCTAAAATGAAGTGTTGGAGATTTTCCACTATGGATTTTGATTGTTCGATGAATCATTTATGGGAGTTGGTATCATGTAAAAAGATTAGGATGTTGACTCCAAAAGAATGCATATAACTCTAGACTATACCTTGAAGTGTGCCTATAAAAGTTTGCTACCAACCTGTCTCTATTTTTGTGAATTGCTAAAAGGTGTTTCTTAAGGGATTTTTGAGTGAGATTCCTAAGTATAAAATGACAACCTATAGACCTTGGCTTATGGATCCTGAATTTACGTGAGATCATGTGAAAATAGTTCAAGTTTATGGAAGAAAGGAAGATATTTATTACCACACATGAGGTTGAAATGTGGGCCTTCCAACCTCAATATCTTCTTGTTCCTTTTCTTTGTCTAAAATGTTGTTGTGTTTCTCCATTGTGTATTTGTTTCCTTTTTTTCAAAAGTGAAACTTCTAAAACTACTAATAAGATTGGTTTGTTCACTGTTTATGAGTTCAAAGTTTGACTAAATTATAGCACTTGGAAGATTAGGTTGTTCAGTGGGAGAAATCGGTCTCCAAATAGTCACATGGGGTTCATTTTTCAATTTATCTTTTCTTAAGTGAATTGATTTTACCATAAACACTTGTCTTGATTATGTTTCCAAACTAGATGTTTATGTCAAAAACATCATAACTTTCACAATGTCCATTTTGTGAAAATCATGAGGTCAAAGCCATAATTTCCTATGTTGTCTTTGGGAAAATAATGGTTTGAGGTTAATGTCAAGATATTTAGAAATAGGATAAATCCTTAGGACAAGCAGTAATATCAAGGCTAACTCAAGAAGTCCATATTTGAGCCAAAGTGTTTGAAATTTTGAGGATGATAGTGAATGTTTTTGGATCGTTTTGAAACCAAGAAAAGTGTTAAACTGACTCACAATCATTTACAACCCTAGGATAGAAATAGCCATATTTGTTGAGTCCCCACTAGGATTTCTGCAAACACTAGACAATGCAAATAGTTAGAGATTTGGTGACATTGGCTCTCCTCCACAACACATACTTCTCGAGACCATCAATTCTGAAAATCCTTAAAATTCAAAGATTAAAAGGAATTTTTATGTTTCTATAATTGATTAGTACAAATGTGGGTCAACTTTAGAACAACCATTCTTCTACCAACAAATATTTTAGGATTTTTGCTTTCTCAACAAATGGGTTATAGTAAGGGTAATCGGGGACATGGCACCTTGCAAGCATCCAACAATCCACTAAAGGCTTTAATTAATCCTAATAGGGGCTCTTATACTTTTTATAGTAGTACCCCGTTCTAAAAGACACTATACGACTAAGGCCTACATACCATAAGGACTTGATAGTTTAGTCTTATCCATTTATATACTAGCTCGAGTGAAAAACCAATTCGAGTTGCCTTCAAATTGGTCTTAGGAAGGCCCCTCTAAAGATAACAAAAGTAAGGGAGTACACTTGTAGTTCAACTTCCCAGTTCACATAAAGTGCAAGGAGGGAACACACATAATGTATCTTTCTCACACTAGCATGATTGCTCAATTTTAACCCTAATTGAAAGATGTGGGTGATCTTGAAAAGAGTTAAAAAATGTTTCTATTTCTCAAGGTCACTAAATGGCATGAGAGAATTGCATACAAATCCACTAACAACATTGAAAATCACAAAATATAACAAACAGTTGTAAATTTTAACCCTTCAAAGCAATGATGAGTTCATTTTAAGCACCAATTGAAAGATGAAGTTTTCCTTGTTCAATTTTAAACCCAAAGTAAAATGATGACACGAGGGTTCAATTTTATCCAACTTTGAGCATTCATTTTAAACCCAATTGAACTCTAGTGTGTTTCCTAAAGTAGGAAGTAGAAAGCATGAAATTAGGTTATAACTGCCCCAAAGTGTCAAACGCTTGTTACAATTATAGAATTTGAGATAAAAGAGACTTTCTTCACTTTCACTCCATGTCTTTAAAACCTACAAAACCATGTTAGTCTAACAACTAGAACATAGTTAGGCATGCATCAGTGGTTAGATAAATCCAAGAAATTAAGTCACATGTCAAAAAAATAAACATGAGATTTCTTACCCTGGTTGGGTGTCATCTCAATTTGAATTTTGGGCATCACTTTGTTAAAAATGGGTGTCACTCTATAGCAGGAACAATGAGCATTGTTGCAAGTATGAGCTAGTTTGTTGGTGTTTTCATTGATGTCAATATAGTTTAGTATGTTGCAGATTGTACGTGTATAGTTGAGATGCTGCTAAGATGTTGTGAGTACATGGAGCTATCTTTATGACATTGTTGATGTGTTGAATTGGTGTGTTTCCAAGTGCTTTGGAGAAAATTAGTAAAGAAGAGAATTCATAATGTTGAGTGTGTTTAAAATGTGCTTTGGTATGTGCTCCACATTTCTCCTATGTTGATTGTATGCTTGTGCATATCTTAAGATTTGATAATGATTATTTAGTGGTGATATCTCCTGAGTTTTAGCTTTTGGTTTCATGGTATGTGGAAGTTACATTCACCGGTATGTGAATTGTTCTGGCATAGTTGGTCTTCTATGGTTTGGGAGAAATGTTTCTTCTCTGCAATTCTCCATTGTTTTGGTTAAGATCTTATGGATTTGGGATATGTTTTGTGAAGGTGTTCTTTGGGTTATGGAAAAGAAGTTTGAGGTTTGGTGGTCTGGAAGTCATGTTTTAGTGTTGTTGTGTGTGTTTGCATAGTCTAGATGGATTGGTGGAAGGTGTTCAGTGCTTGAAGTTTGTTGCACTTGTTGTGGATGTATCTGCAAGAATATGAGATGCATTCTCATCCATAATGAAGTGTGTTGTGGTATCCACGTGTCATCTTCTTGTTGGTAAACATGTACATCAATGTTCATTTATGTTTTCATTAGGTTTTTCCAACCTGGTGTTTACACTTCATTTAAAGAATTAAAATTAATTAAGGAAGCATGTGGTTGATTTGAGACATTATCTTTTGATCTTGGATAAATTTTTTATTGGTCCACTCTCATTCCTTTTCATTGCGGGAATGTTGAGTTTCCAACCTAATTTGAATTTATGAAATGAGGTCTTTGTGGCTAACCTTGGAGAAAGGTTCTAAGGTTGAAGATGGTATAAATGCAAGTTGAATTGTGAAGAGTTATATGATAGTGTGATGCAAAGTGATGAAGTAAGCCACAAATCATGAGAGAAAAAGTATGTGAAAGTGTGTTGAGGCAACAATTCCTTATCGTGTTGGATTCTTGAAGGCAGTGAGCTAAAGGTTTATGTAATCCTTTATTCAAGGTTGTGAATGTGTGTTAATTTTTGTAGTGGATTTTTTGTTCTCTGTTGTATTTGTAGGCAGTCAGCCTCCCTGTTAGATAGTGAGTCCTTTTTGTATGTAGTGAGCCTTTGTACTTGGATAGTGAGTCCTCTTTTGGGTAGTGAGCCCTTGGCATTAAGCTTTTGTATTTAGTTTTATATTCTCTTTATATTGTGAGTTAACCCTCGCCGTGGTTTTTCCCTCATTAGGTTTTCCACGTAAAAATATGGTGTTCATTGTGTTGATATACTTTCTATTATTTATGTTTCATGCTCATACTTAATAATAGAATAGTGTGGTTGTGGAATTGATAAATGTTGAAGTTTTTAAGTTTGAATTTTGTGACAACTAATTCACCCCCCTCTCAGTTGTCTTGCACCTATTTAAAAATTGGTATCAAATATTTGCTTCCTTGTTGTAGAGCTTAACCACTTAAGGAATATTTGATAGCACATAAGTTGGTGATCCCAATGTTTGATGGATCTGATTGCAGTGATTGGAAAGTGCAGATGAGAGGGTACATTGTTTCTCTTAGTTGCAAGACCTAGAAGGTTGTTGAGATAAAGTATGTTGCTCCGGCGAGTGGTCCTACTACTATAGATGAGGTTTCTACTTATGAGGAGAATGTGAAAGTGAGGTATGAGATTTACAGTGCTTGTCTAAAACTGAATGAACTAAGGTTCTTTCTTTGGATATTGCTCATGATGTTTTGAAGAAGTTATAGGAATTGTATGAAGGAAATGAAAGATTAAAGTTGACAAAGAAGTTGGTGGCAAAGAGTAGATATGAGAATTTTAAAATGGAAGAAGGTGAAGAGTTTACAAGCTATTTCTAGAGGGTTGAGATGACAATGAATGAAGTTAAGAATCAAGGGGGAAAGTTGACCGATGAAGCTATTATTGAGAAAATCCTGACCACCCTACAAGATTGCTACAGTGATAAGATCTCTGTTATTGAAGAGATGTATGATCCTAAGAAGTATATTAAAGAACAATTGTTTGACACCTTGCAAGCATTTGAGATGAGAAAGTTCAAGAAAGAAGACAAGAAGAAAGAAAACATTGAAATGACATTTAAGGCAATGAAGATTGAAGATGATCTAAAGAGTGATGGTTTTGATGAGTTGGAAGAAAACTTCACCAAGAAGTTGAAGAAAGGTACCGAAAAGTATAAAGGTATGTTTCCCTTTAAATGTTTCAGTTGTGGTGATATTGGTCATTATGCTTCGAGATGTTCAAATAGAGTTGTAATAAGAATAACAAGGATTATAAATATAAGGATATAAAGGATAAGAAATACAAGAAGTTGTACTATGTTAATGAAGAAGTTGGAATATCTGATGATGAATTTGAAAATGAGGTTGATGATAGTGAATGCTTATTCTTAGCTTTGGAAAGTAAATTTGTATCTGCTAACCCTAGAAATTGTGCAAGAAAGAAGGCTCTGGAGAACAAGAGGAATAGGATGGAAGGTACTTTGGTTACTTCTTTTCACGCAAGACAAGATGAAGACTACTCAATAATTGATAGTGGATGTTCTAATCACATGACCAGAGATAAGAGTAAGTTTACTAAATTTGAAAAGTATGATGTGGTTTAGTCATGTTTGGTGATGATTTAGGAGCTAATATTTGAGGGAAAGGTTTAATTAGTTTTGATGGAGTACATAGTACTGATGATGTATATTATGTGAAGGGTTTGAGGCGTAACCTTTTGAGTGTTGGACATGTGTGTAGTAATGGTTTAAACTTGTGTTTCAGAATAATACTTGTGAAATCAGAAAAAAGATCCGAAAATGGAGACATGGTTGCTGCTAGAAGGAGGACTCATGGAAACGTCTATCAACTTAAGGGATTTGATGGTCGATTCCTTGTATCTCAAGTTTGTGAAAGTTGGTTATGACATCGAAGAATGGGACATGTAAATTTTGATAACCTGGTCAAAATCAGTTCAAAGGATATTTTTCAAGGTCTGCCTAAGATCACAAGGCCTGATAATACTATTTATAGAAGTTGCCAATTGGGGAAACAAACTAGATGTAGCTTTAAGGGAAAAGAGTACTCTACTACTAGAATGCTAGAATTAATTCATACTAACCTCTGTGGTTCGACTAGAACAGGAATTTTGAATGGTGATAGGTATTTCATGCTACTTATTGATGATTATTCTCAAATGATATGGGCTTCTTTTCTTAGAGAAAAGAATCAAGCTTTGGATATGTTTAAAGTGTTTAAAGCAAGAGTGGAAAATGAAGTAAATTTGAAAATCAAGTGTTTAAGATCTGACAGAGGAGGATAATTTACTTCTAGTGAGTTTAATGCATTTTGTGAGTAGCATGGCATAAAGAGATAGTTCTCTACGCTGAGAACCCCTCAACAGAATGGGGTAGTTGAGAGGAAAGACATGACAGTACATGAAGCTATGAGAACCATGATGAAATAATCAAATGTACCAGATGTGTACTAGAGAGAGGCAATACACACTATTGTTTATGTTCTTAATAGAGTTCAAATTAGAGGGAGCAATGCAAAGACTCCTTTTGAGTTATGGACTAGTAAGACTCCTATCGTGAAGTACTTTAAGGTATTTGGAAGCAGATGTTACGTTAAAATAGATGATGAAAATCTTGGGAAGTTTGATGCTAGATGTGATGAAAGATTTTTTCTTGGGTACTCTACTACGAGAAAAGCATATAGATGCTACAATAAAAGATTGAGGAAGATTGTAGAAAGTTCTAATTTGAAAGTTGGTGAAGACATGCATAGACCTATTGAGATAAGTGAAGTTGAACTTGATGATCCTATCTGTGGACATGTACCTAAGGAGAATAAGGAGAAGGAAGATGAAGAGAAAGAAGAAAATATTGAAGAAGAAGAGAATGAACCAGAACTTGTTGTTAAGACTCCTAAGTATGCACAGAAGAATCATTCGGAGGAACAAATAATTGGAGATAAGACTAAAGGTGTGAAGACAAGAAGTAAAGTGGCAATTGAGGTAAATCTGTGTTTACTTTCTAAAATTGAACCTAAGATAGTGAGTGAAGCATGTGAAGACGAGAGTTGGATGAAAGTTATGAAAGAAGAGTTGCAACAAATAGAAAAGAATTAGACATGGGAACTAGTCCCTAGACCTATGAATAAGAATGTAATTGGTTCAAAATGGGTGTTCCAGAATAAGTTGAATGAAAATGGAGAAGTTGTGAGGATTAAGGAAAGACTTGTATGCAAGGGATATTCACAAGTTGAAGGTATATAATTTGAAGAAACATTTTCCCTTGCGGTTAGAATGGAAGCTATTATGATGTTTTTGGCATTGTTTGCCCACAAGGATTTCAAATTGTATCAGATAGATGTTAAGTCAAAATTTTTGAATGGTGAATTGGAGGAAGAGGTGTACATGGAACAACCTGAAGGATTTCAGTTATTTGACAAACTAGACATGGCATGTAAGTTGAAGAAGGTGTTGCATGGATTGAAGCAAGCTCCCAGAGCTTGGAATGCAAGATTGGATAGATACTTGACAAAGCAAGGATTCAACAAAGGCTCTACTAAGAACAATCTATACTTCAAAGTGTAAGGTAACAAGATGTTGATAGTAGTTGTATATGTTGATGATATCATTTTTGGTGGAAATGAAGGCATGTGTAAAATATTTGCTGAAGAGATGCAAAAAGAATTTGAGATGTCCATGATTGGTGAATTGAATTTCTTCCTTGGTCTACAAGTGAATCAAACTGATAAAGGGATATTCATTTCACAATCTACATATATAAAAGAGTTGTTGAAGAAGTTTGGGATGGATGATTTTAAACTGGTTAGTACTCCTATGATAACCAGATGTGAACTGAGCAAAGACAATGAATTTGCTAAAATTGATTAGAGAAAATATAGATATATGATTGGACTACTGTATCTTACTGCTACTAGACCGAATATTATGCATGTAGTATGCCTAGTTTCCATATTTCAAGCTAATCATAAAGAGACACATGTTACAATTGTAAAGTGGATATTTAGATATCTTAAAGGTACATTGAATTATGACTTATGGTATCCTAAGGGTGTTGATTTCACCCTAAGTGCTTATACTGATGCAGATTGGGTTGGTTCTATGGATGACCAAAAGAGTACTAGTGGAGGTGCTTTCTTTCTTGGCAAGAGATTGGTTTCTTGGTTGAGTAAGAAGCAAGAATCAGTTTCTTTATCCACTGTAGAGGAAAAATATATTATTGCAACATCTTGTTGCATACAAGTTTTGTGGATGAAGCAAACCTTGAAAGACATTGGAGTGATACGTGATGTGCTCATTCCTATTTTTTGTGATAGCACGAGTGCTATAAATATTTCAATAATCTAGTTATGCATTCAAGAACAAAACAAATATCTATCAAATATAATTTCTTGAGAGAAAAAGTGTTGGAGAATGAAGTCAAATTGGAGTATGTGACAACGAAGGAACAAATTGTAGACATATTTACTAAGGCTCTTTTGAAGGATACTTTTGAACATCTTGTTAGTGTAATTAATATTTAATTACACTGCATAACTTTACTTAGGTAATATTTAATTCCTAGGTTAATTATTGTCATCCTTATCTTGTTGAGCTATCTTGTTGCTCAAGATAAGATTAGGGTTATGCATCTTTGCTTTTATAAAGCAAATCATTATCTTGTAATTAAGAATTCCTGAATAATATTATTTTGTGCATCTTTATGCAAAGCTTTGATTTTTTTGTTTTTCTCTTCTATGGAAGGTTTTTTCTAGTTTTCATTTTAGATCTTGGTTTCTAACATGGTATTAGAGCCTTGATTTGCAACCCCTTCTCAGATTTTTGAGAAAATCAGTGCAGAGTCATTTGGGATTCCTTGAGGGTTTCATATCTTGAGATTGTCTTTCTATTTGGGTACTCTTGCATGGTCACTTTTAGTGCACGTTGGAAGAAATATGAGCTAATTTTCAAGTCCAGGGCTATCAAAAAAGTCAAGATTAACTTTTGTTTCACCTAAATCCGACATTTTATGTTAAAGTTATGAGGGTTTGAAGATTTGCCAAATCTGGGAGTTGCGAAGCTTTTGGTGCATTTTTAGGTAGATCGGACCTTGCCATCAGATCTAGAGCATTCGAGAGACGAAAATCAACATATAACTCAACCTATTTAGGTGTCAGGAGCTTCTGAGGCAATTTTTTTTTGTTTCAAAAGTTGTACTGTCTGTGTACGGCCTTTCTACATGCAATCCAAAAAAATACCAGGTTTTTTTATTTTTTTTTACTTGCATGAAAAAAAATTTCACTAGTTTTTTGAAAAAAATCAAATCAAACTTTAAAAAAAAAATAAAAATGGTTTTTTTAAGGCTTTAAAAGGCTGCAGTTGCAGGGTATGCCGTACCTTGCCGCTAAAAATCTGTAGGCCTGCCAATAGCAGGGTGACATGGCTCTCTGTCGTCGGCCTTCTACCGCCAGCCATTCAAACTACCGACATCTTAGAAAAATATTCCACTTCAATAAAATCCGACACCCTTTCACAAACACCAGTGGCATCTTTGAGTGCATTTTGCAACAGTTGAACCTTAGGGAATATTCCCTGTCAAACAACATATTTTTGCAATGTTGCAGGTTTTAGGCCATTGTCAATTTTTTTTGGCAAGAGGGATTTTTTTCTGCTAATGGCCAGATGGCCATCAAATTTAAAATCATGAAGTGTTGACGTTAGCATGACATCATTGGTCGTACGACACTCTTTGCCCCCTCCTAACCTGAGTTTTCCTTCAAGGAGCAGTTTTTTTTCTTTTTGGTGTAACTTGGGCATACAGTATCGAAATTGGGCAAATGAGATATCGTTGGAAAGCTAGTTTCGAGCACTTTCTTTTGGTGCTATTTATTTTTTAGTATTTTTTTGTTTAGCTAAATTTATTTTTGTTTGAAGTCAGATGTTCATTTTTGGCTTTTGAGCTGATAACTTTTTGCCACGATCTTCAATTTTTGCCATCTTTGCAGCATTGGAAAGGTTTTAAGGAGCTCTATGATCTTTTCCATGCACTTTTTTCTTTATCTATCCTAGGTTGATCGTTATTCCATATTTTTCCTGAGGGGTGTTTTAGAGATTACTTGGATGTTTTGGCAGTTGGAAAGGTGAAACTTGAATATTTGCACTTCATTTCAGTACCACATCATCTTATTTACTGTTTATGCACCTTTAGCACTCTATCCTTTTACAATCATTGGGTTATTGTAATAAATGAACTGAGATAAAGTTCCATTAGGGGGGTTTCTTGCATAATAATATGATTAGAGTGTGCATGGACTTTGATCTTCATCTTGTTTTGATGGAAACTCGCATGGGTTATCTGGTTTCTTAGTTTCTTTTGGCCACATCTTGTCTTATCTTGACACATATCAGATTCACATTGGTTCACACTTTAGATTGAGAGTTGATGGTTATTGATCCGCATTGGTTCAGATCCTTCTCAATTTGAGGGCCATGTTTTTATGGTTAATGTTCCAGAATCTTCATGGTACTTGTTCCTATGGAAGAGTTTTAGTCACAGTTTGGCATCGACATCGAGATACACGACTTCTAGATTCTATCATCATTTCATCTATTGTTGCTTCATAGATTCTAGGGTTGTTCCAGTTTGAGAGTTTTCCAGTGTTCCATGGCATCGGGTTTGCTGTTGCATTATTATGATTCTACTTTAGTTTCTTGTAGACAAAAGTATCTTTCCTTGCTTGTCAGATTGTGGTCGCAATGCTACTCCACAATGTTCTTCCAGTGCTTCTTTACAATAGTCATCTCATTGTAGGGGGGTTTGTCCCATTGGGTTTTCCTTCTCTACCTCATTATTGCATTTGTACTTGGGTACCTGATCAAGCCTTGTTGTTGGGACCTATTCATGATTTCTTGCACTTGTCTTAGTTTTAGGTGCATTCTTTTTTAGTCTCCCTAAGTTGCACTAATGGGGGGGTGTTAGTGTAATTAATATTTAATTATACTTGCATAACTTTACTTAGGTAATATTTAATTCCTAGGTTAATTATTGTCATCCTTATCTTGTTGAGATATCTTGTTGCTCAAGATAAGATTAGGGTTATGCATCTTTGCTTTTATAAAGAAAATCATTATCTTGTAATTAAGAATTCTTGAATAATATTATTTTGCACATCTTTATGCAAAGCTTTGCTTTTTTTGTTTTTCTCTTTTGTGGAAGGATTTTTTGGCTTCAATTTCAAATCTTGGTTTCTAACACATCTTAGGGAGAGGTTGGGGGTCATTGGTCCTCTGAACTAGGTGCACATGAAGGTGCATCAGTCTTGTGAATTCACAGATTCTTCATTTATCTGGACTGATGAATGGGTCTACTTTGCAGGGGAAGTAGTAAAGGTTTTTATTATTGCAGTATGAGTTTAATGGGTTCACTCCTAAGGGGGAGTGATCAAAGTGTTTGTTCTTTGTCATTGATCTCAAAGTGGGAGAAGAAAATTTATGTGAAAAAATAGTTGCAGAAGCAAAGAAGATGTTCTCTTGGAATATTGTGTAAGTTGTGTTCTTTGATGGTTTTTCACGTCATGTGTGTCCATAAATGACAAAGTGGGAGATTGTTGCAAGTATGAGCTAGTTTTCTAGTGTTGTCATTAATGTTGTCATTGATGGCAACACATGATGTAAAAAACCATCAAAGACAACAATTTACACAATATTCTGGGAGAACATCTTTTTTTCTTCTACAACTATTTTTCACATGACTTTTCTTCATTGTGTTGCATTCTTGAAGGTAGTGAGCTAAAGGTTTCTACAATCCTTTATTCAAGGCTACAAATGTGTGTTAATTTTTGTGGTGTATCTTTTGTTATTTTTTGTATTTGTAGGTAGTGAGCCTTCCTATTGGATAGTGAGTCCTTTTTGTAAGCAGCGAGCCTTTGTATTTGGACAGTGAGTCATATTTTGGGAAATGAGCCTTTGTATTTGGTTTTATAATCTCTTTATATTGTGAGTTAACCCTCACCATGGTTTTTCCCTCAGGGTTTTCCACGTAAAAATCTAGTGTTCATTGTGTTGATTTACTTTCTCTTATTTTTGTTTCACTCTCATACTTAATAACATAATAGTGTGGTTGTGGAATTGATAAGTATTGAAGTTTTTAAGTTTGAATTTTGTGACAACTAATTCACCCCTCTCAATTGTCCCTTACTTGTTTAACAAGCAAGATAGCGTTGGTATTTTTCTCAATGTCATTACTAATCGTAGCATCATAGTTTGAAATTTGAAAGCGTTGGACTGGTGAAAATGGGCGTTGTCGTTTAAAATTTTTGATACCTCCAAATTAAATATGCATCACCATATTTAAATTAGCATCGAAGCATCAATTTAGCATCAATGTTTCAAATTGCTAGGGTGTCGCTATATGGTGACGTTATTGAAATAGGATTGTTGTTTATAATTTGGGTGTCACTGTAACCTGTAAAACAACATAAAATGAAATTTGAGCTAAAAAACAATTAGATTATTGGTTTTCCCTCCTTCTAGCACTAGATTGTGACAAAAAATATCAGTATTGGTTGAATTACACTTGATCCATGAAGAAAAAAACATAACGGGGCCACTAATACTCGAATCTCAACAAGATCATTCAAATGAAATTGAAACTAAACATTTATCAAAACCTAACATACTAAATTATGAAGTATTTTAAAACATCTACTCTAACCCATCTGAAACTTATCCTGTTGTGGAATTGGTGTCATGTTGATGTGGAACAATGACCCTTTCCCAATCTCATGATCAATGAGCCTATTTCAGTCAATTCTATTGAAGAGAATTGATGAAACCATTGTGATTGATGTATGAAAACCTAGTTTATGCTAGAAATGCACTAATTATGCTATTGCTAAGCTAATCTAAGCTAAAACTATGCTAAAAAATAAAACTCTAATTCATATACAAACTAAGATGGATGCATGGAATCCATTACTAGATTCTCTAAGCTATTATGCAATTAAAACTAACTTAAATAAGCTAAAAAGTGAATAAATATGATAGTATGGATGCAAGTGAATTCAACAACATAAGTTTGCAATTGAAAGATGGATCCATTTGTCTCCAAATACTGACCTATTTATAGGAGAGAAAATGAGAAATGAATGGTTGAGATCAAAAATATTAATCAATGGTCCAAGATAAAGGGGGTGAGAGGCATGGATCATGGATTCTCATCAACGAATGAGAATGCATGATGATATTTAATTAAGGGCTCACACTAGCCTCAAACAAACACACTTTTGACCCGCTCACACTAGCCTCAAACAAAATTGTTCAAAAGGTTGAAGGTTTAGCTTGTTCAAGAAGCCAAGTGAGATGATTGGAGAAGAGAAAACATTCCTTTGGGTGAGGAAAAAGAGCAATTTACAAATTAAAACAAAGTTTTAATTGTGCAAAAAGGGGATGAGGACTATTCCATGGGTATATTCCTTTTTCTTAGAGGAAAGTTAGTTTAATTGCTAATTAAACAAGATTTAATTATGCAATTAGAGGATTAGAAGAATTAAAGTGATATTTATTAAATTAAATGATTTAATAAATGGGAGAAAGGTGAAATTATATTTAATTAAATAACTTAGGGTTATTTAATTAAACAAGATGACTTAAGGAATTAAATTAAATGTTTTGATTTGTTTAATTTAATTAGATGAAGTGTTAGTGCAAAAAATAGATTAATTAACCCGATTAAATTAATTAGGCCAATAGATGATACTGATGCAATTAATTAATTAGCTAGGCTAATTAAATCAATTAAGTGAAAGAGGATAGGTTAAAGAGGAAATGATGTTAGTAAATCTATTTTAAGTATATGATATCGATTAGGATATTTTTTAGTGTCTATAGTTGGAATTCCATAGCAATCCATATTTAATATTATGCTTTGATATATTTTTTTGAAGCATCCGTAGCTTGTTCAAAAGAACCTATTTTTAGGATTTTAGCCCTAGCAGTAAGGTAGTGAACTATTTTATAAAATGCTTTGGTAGACATGTACAAAAAATGTGGTAGCATAGACAAGGTAGTGAATTGTTTGATAAAATTCCTCAAATAAATGTGGTCTAATGGTGATGGAATGCCATGAAAATCCATATAGCAACAAGGAAACAATATGGATTTTCATAGCATTCCATCTCCATGAGACACATTTCTTTGAGGAATTTTATCAAATAGTTCACTACCTGTTCTATGCTACCACATTTTTTGTACATGTGTACCAAAGTATTTTATCAAACAATTCACTACCTTGCTGCTATGGCTAAAAGCCTAAAATAGGTGCTTTTGAACAAGCTACAGGTGCTTGGAAAAAATATATCAAAGCATAATAGTAAGCAAAAACATAAACAAGGTGGTGAACTATTTGATAAAATGCCTCAAAGAAATGTGGTCTCATGGTGATGGAATGCCATGAAAATCCATATTGTTTCCTTGTTGCTATATGGATTTTCATGGCATTCCATCACCATGAGACCACATTTATTTTAGGCATTTTATCAAACAATTCACTATTTTGTCTATGCTACCACATTTTTCATACATGTCTACCAAAGGATTTTATCAAATAGTTCACTGCCTTGCTACTATAGCTAAAAGCCTAAAACAAGTGATTTTGGACAAGCTACAGATGCTTGGAAAAAATATATCAAAGCATAATAGGAAGCAAAAACATAGACAAGGCAGTGAATTGTTTGATAAAATGCCTCAAAGAAATGTGGTCTCATGGTGATGAAATGCCATGACAATCCATATTGCTACCTTGTTGCTATATGGATTGTCATGGCATTCTGTCACCATGAGACCACATTCCTTTGAGGCATTTATAAAATGGTTCATTTCCTTGTCTATGCTACCACATTTTTCATACATATCTACCAAAGCATTTTATCAAACAATTCACTACCTTGCTGCTATGGCTAAAAGCCTAAAACAAGTGCTTTTGAACAAGCTATGGATGCTTGGAAAAAATCTATCAAAGCATAATAGTAAGCAATATCATTGACAAGGCAGTGAACTGTTTGATAAAATTCATCAAATAAATATGGTCTCATGGTGATGGAAACAATCCATATTGCTACTGTTACCCATTTTTCACCTACGGGCTCCAATGGGCAAGGGTCTATTTTTCAAATATTCGTGAAGGTCAAATGGATTAACTTTTTCCACAAGTCGCCAAGACATCTCGATTGCTATGAGTTTCATATTTCTCTCTGCATGGGAAATGGTCTCCCCGAAATGGTTTGATCTCGCCAAGAGTTGAGGCCTTCGCCATGAGGTCTCATCGATAGACAAAAGTCACGCTGAAGGTCAATCACAGGTTGGCGTCGAGGAAGGGGGTTCACATTCGCAGAGAGGTCTCGGTGAAAGGAAATGTCATCACGAAGAAAGGAAAGGACCTCACTGTGATGTCTCGATGACTGAATGATGTCTCGTCGAAAGGATGAGAGTTCAGCATGATGTCTTGTCAATGTTCGGTGGTATTTCCGATAGAGGGTGCTTTTGCCAAGAGGTTTTGCAGATAGCTGATGAAGTGAGCTCGCCGAGGGATTTTTTCCTTCAGCATAAGGTCCTACTGACAAGTGGAACTCTCAAAAAAATATTGAAGGCTTCGCTATGATGTCTCCCCGAAACGTGAGGTCTCAGTGTAAGTTTTGGCATTCGACGTTCGGTCTTCCTGACTGGTAGGTGTCTCACCAAAGAAACAAAATGAGATCGGGGAGAGGTCCTAGCAACTAACAGATGTCTCAGCAAAGAGAAATGTCAATAGGGGAAAAGGAGGGACTTCGCTGTAACATCCTGACAACCGATATGATGTCTCCCCAGTAGGAAAGAATGGTGCCTTCGGTATGAGTTGGTGGTCTCGGCATGAGGTCTCACTGACCAAATAAAGTCTCCCTGATTGAGATGAAGGGAGATCGATAGGAGTTCTTGCTGAAGCATGGTGGCTTTAGAGAGAGGCCACGTCGACAGAGGAAGGTCTTGTCAAAAATGGAATTAGCTCGGGGAGTCTTGTAGAAATAAAATGAACTCGCTAAAGGATCTTTCCTTTGGCATAGTGTCTTGCTGATCAACCACAATCTAGCCGAAAGAATGGAGCTTCGACTAATTTGTTTTTTTTTTAGGCTCACCAAGAGGGCTTCCCGACTTGCTAGTGTCTCACCGAAAGAAATGTTGAGCTCGGGTAGAGTAGAATGCGTTCAGGGTGACATCAATAAACTCTTGCCGATATGGTTCGTAATGTTAAGCTCAGGGAGGCTCTAAGAGGAAGTTTTACACTCGGTAGGATGTCTTCCTGACAGGATGAAGGTCTTGGTGACATCTTGTGCAGTGGTATAACTCATGAAGATCAATATGATATCCTGCTGACTAAAGGAACTCTTGTCGAATGCGGATGACTAGGCAATGAGATAGTGAACATCAGTATGACTCCTGAGGGGTTGCCATGTTGTCTAGCCGAAAATGATTGTCTCACCGATGCTATTCTGTGATATCAATATGACTTTTGTAACTCACTATGTGGTCTTGTCGATCGTCATGCATTATGCCGATAGTTGTGGGAAGGTATAATCACATCAGGGAGACATGATTAGTGTCTCACCGACATGCGATTCTACAGAGAGAACTTTTGACCGCCTGAAGAATCTATGTGGCATCCATTTGATCAATCAGAGGGAGCTACAGATAGACCATTGGCAGCTTGGTCGGTGCCAAGAAGATCAACAGAGTGAAAGCGACGTGGATCGGCTTTGAGCTCTGAAGCATTCAAAGCAGCTTGACAAGGGATTCAAAGGTGGACACGAGGACCAGAAGTGAATGCAGTAGCTGCAAAAGATCTGAAGGCTTCTCTTAGGGGCGATCTTTCACATCGACAGGGACACGGGGGATGCACATTGAATGCATTAGCTTTATTTCAAAAAGATCTAAGGGTAGATCTTTCTGAAGACTGATATTTTTGTAAGCCCTAGGGGCCAACATCTTTTGTATATATGGCATTTTTTCCTTTTTGTAGACAGTTCTTACTTGGTGCTTTTTTGCGTTTTGTAACTTTTGGAGTTCTTTGCAAAAGAGGCTTTGTTTTGTAACTCATTTTGGAGCATGATATATAAAATTTACCTTGGTTACCATTGATGGTTCATTTTCTACTTTCTGGTTCTTGTGAAGTATTGTGCATTTTTAAGTGATTCATCAAGTTACTTAGTGAAATCTTTCTTTTCCTTATAAGCTTGGTTTCATGTTAGCATGTCTTTCTTTGCAAAAGTAGTATCATGTAGGTTACAAACTGTGTTTACTCAATTGCACATGAGCTTTTAATTTGTGAAAATCTAATTTTCCTTCTTAAAGTGTGTGCAATGTCGAACCTGTTTGTATGCATAATCTACAGAAACTTGTTGTGCAGTCCCATATCCATCATAGGTATTCAAGTGTAACTTGAGTGTCTCATTGTTCTTGTCGTTTTGGTGTATCATCGTAGATTTTAATTTTCATTTTTTAAAAGCATTCTCTTTCTCCTTTTTCCTTACAAAATCAGTAGTTTTTAGGTGATTACCCAACTAGGAAGCCAACTTTATCCGGAGGTTCATTTCAACTTTAAGTGACCCACAACCTTGAAATGATCCCATGTTTCTCTAGAAAGCTCAGTTTCTCATGAATTTGCATAGGGTGCATTTCTAGGTGATAACAACTACCTTGTTGCTATATGGATTGTCATGACATTCCATCACCATGAGACCATATTTCTTTGAGGAATTTTATCAGAAAGTTCACTTCCTTGTCTATGCTACCACATTTTTCATACATGTCTACTAAAGAATTTTATCAAACAATTCACTACCTTGCTGCTATGGCTAAAAGCCTAAAACAAGTGCTTTTGAACAAGCTATAGTTGCTTGGAAAAAATATATCAAAGCATAATAGTAAGCAATATCATAGACAAGATAGTGAACTGTTTGATAAAATGCCTCAAAGAAATGCGGCCTCGTGGTGATGGAATGCCATGACAATCCATATTGTTGCCTTGTAGCTATATGGATTGTTATGGCATTCCATCACCATGAGACTACATTTCTTTTGGTTGTCTTTTGATGATACATGATAAAAGATATCCATCATGAAGAAAATACAACAATTTAAAAGTGACAAGTGGCAGTGAATCCAATGAAATTATAGTTTTGCATTCTTATGGAAAGTATCTTACATATCAAATTGAAGCTAAAAGTGACCCAATAGCCCTTTTACCGAAGGTTGTGGTACTACTCTATGTGCAGGTATATAAAAAAGCATTGCAAATCCTAGGAGTAATAATGGTTGTAGATGTTTCTCAATTAAAGGAGTAGGTTCCTAACATAGTATACACAACTTTGATGGAGTATTAATCAACTATAGTCACACTTCTAGCATTACTATTAGCTAGAAGTTATAATGAAGGTGATTGTACAAATAGAGAGAATAGTGAGATTTGGATTCACTCTTGCAACTTTCTTGATTTGATAGGTTGAAATTGAATAAAGTAGCCATATGACAATCCTAAAGTGAAATGATAGTCAGGGTGCTAGAAAATCTGAGAAATGAGAGTAAAATATTGAATATAGTAAACCTATTAATGACAGTTCGAAAATCCAATCAAATGAACTCAATCAAGTAACCCTTAAAAGGAAATTTAATGACCCTCAAGCATAGAGTAGTCATCATGATAATGGGAAGCTGTCGAAGCTTTGAAGGTTGAAAGCGAAGAAGGAGAAGCCTATATTACTAATATTGAGACTATTGGACAAACATACAAAGATAGACAAACTAAAAACTAGTGATTGCTTCAATAGGTTACAAAGAGATGGTTATAACAACAATCTAGTATATGAGAAGGGGCATGAATCAATCATGGACAGTGATAAATTTATGAAGCAACCAAGACCTATGGTGAAGTAGAAGGTATATTAGACCTATGAAAGTGGTATGTAATGAATAGTCATCTCAAGGACAAAAAGGAAAAAGTTATAAAAGGAAACCTTTGACAATGTATGACAGTACCTTATGATGAAAACCATGAAAAGAGGGCATTCCTTGCTTCCTAGGGTAGTCCTATTAATGAAATTCATTATGGTAGTCAAAAGCACAAAATTTTCTTAGACAATAAAGTCAAGGATAGTATTATCCTAAAGGTGAACATGATGAAAATAAATGCTTGATGGAGTAACAACCTTAAGGACAATCATGAGAAGCACTATTCATCATCAAAGGTGTATGGTTAATGAGATAAAAGAGTAAATGACTATGCAATATCAAAGTATGAAAATAGAAAGTCAGAATTATGATAATGGTGTCAAATGGCTGTTGAAAAGGTAGTTTTTCTATAATAACAACAGTAGTAATGAAATAATGATGTTGATAGTCCCTACAAAGGAAGCTAGGGTAGAGTTTGAGAAGGCATTAAGTGAGGTTTTCAAAGATTAGTTAGGAGACAACAAAAACATAATGGTTGGCTCTCAAAATCAACATGAAATTCACCATTCTCAAGGACAAAAAAGGAGAAAATTTAATGTAAGCATAGGACAGTCATTCCAAAAGGATAACCACCATGATCAAGGATAATCATTCAACTATCAAAGATAACATGCCATGGGTAGTTTTGAAATCCAAATAAAAAGAAATGCAAAGGACTGATACAATACAATGGTATAAACGAATAGGTATTCCAATGTTCAAGAGTGAAATGATAGAGTATAAAGAAGGAAGGAGATAGAGGAATATTGCAACACAAAGATGAAACAATGGTTTTGAGGATAGTGCCATGAAGCATATAAAGAGGTTTGTTATATGACATAAAGCCTTAGGGAAAATGAAATGGGGATGAGCAATCATAAGACTAAGACATATGATAGTAAAAGGGGGATGATCATCCATCAAAGCATTATATAAAATAGAATTTTTTCAAAGGCTACATTTACAAGTGCCCTAGTAGACATGTATGAAAAATGTTGAAGTATACATAAGGCATGTGGATTTTTTGATGGAATTCCACAAAGGGTTGTAGTCATGCCTCAAATTTGAAGATAGTTCAAGAAAATACCAATATATGGTAGGATATGAAATTTAATGACCAATAAGTTGTGAAGGTGTTAATCATGTCAAGAATACAATTGCTAACCTTCAATAGACAAGGTAGATAGTCACTGTTGGTGGGAATTAAGGTGTCTTGACAGTGAGAAGATATGACTTATATGTCAGCCCTAAGACCTTGAATGAGGGATGAGAATTTTTAAAAGTGTTATAGACCTAATCATAGTCAACATATCTACTATGAAGGTTTGGGTAATAACCTATAGGTAACAAATGGAAAATGATTTGAAATATAAGGATTTCTCTATGGGGTGAAGCCACAATAGTGGTTTATAATTTAGGTGAGGAAGGAAAACTCACAAAAAATGACCCCAAAGTAAAAAAAAATGATTTTGGGGGTTCACACGAACCTCTTGGTTCGACCGAACACATTAGGGGTTCGTTTGAACTAGGGTTCGAGTGAACCCCTTTAAATTTTGCCTGCCAAAATCAAAAAACAAATGCATGGTAAAGGGGTTCGAATGAACCCCCTTGAAGGGGTTCAATCGAACCTTGGTTTGAGTGAACCCCTTTGGGTTCATTCAAACCCTTAGGGGTTAATTCGAACCTTGCCTCTCATCCCCCTCCTAAGACACAAAAATAGTCTAATTTTTTACGCTTTGGAGCTCAGGTTGAGGATGAAAATGGAGGAGTTTTCAAAAACCAATCTAGAATCAGATAGTCCTCGGAATGAGCTATCCGATGAATATAATTTTAATATGTTTTGGTTTTATTATATATTTATTTTTTTAGTTTTATTAAATATAGGTTTTTCACCAAAAATGATGATCTTTGTTCTGCACATGTGGAAAAATAGCAGATTATCAAAAAAAAATTGAAAAATATGAGTGCACTAGATATTGAAGTCCTTGATCCAACACAAAAAATAAATTGAATTTCGATATATACAAAAAAGGTTATGCGTTATACTGTCGCGCTATGTCTAAATTGTAATTGGTTTGACTTCAAAACTTGATTAAAGAAAAATAATTCATAAAAAACTGTCTAACCAAGTGTAAGCACTAGATATCAAAGTTACGAATCTAAATTTGAAAGAATTAGAATTTTATCCTTCATGGAAAAAAAGTTATGCGTTATACGGTGTGCGCCACTTTTTTAAAATGTTGTTTTCTAAAAAAAACTAGTTTCTGTGGGAGATGGAAAAAGAAGTGCAATCTGATTCCAAAAATTTTGAAAAAAATATTTTTAGAATCTATAGACAAAATGCGATGAGACTCTAGTTTTCATCATCTTCAAATTTCACATGGTTTAGCCGCTATAGGTTCCCGAATGTGAAGATTTAGTTAAAAATAATAATTTCAGTGTCCAGTTAAGCCAAAAATTGTAAACCACTATTGTGGGATCACCCTATGCCATATGGAAGAGAAAGATAGGAAACATGCTCCATTATCATGTGCTAGTAGTTTGAAAAAATAATGATTAGTTAAGAGCATCTGGAAAGCATGTAGGAGGGGATTATGGAACAATCAAGGTAGTTTGGTAGCATTTGGGACATCAATAAGCAATTTGAGCTTTCTAAGGGAAATGTACAAAAATCTAGGGGAAATTCAACTTCTTCCACAAATATAGAGGCCTCATCACCAGCTAGAGCACATTTTAAGGAGTTGAAGAGACTAAGTCAAACAAGGAAGCTTCTTTGGCATGCAAAGGAGGTTAGCCTAATTTTTAGCCTTGTAACTTAGTCAAAAATACTTCCCATATGATCTTCTATGCTTGGGATGAGATATATGACCCCTAGGCTAGAATTTTAACTTAGCTCTTTCATATTTTTTAGTTGCTACAAGTAGAAAACAACATTGTAACTCATACTTTTGTTAGTCACAACAATTGAGAACACTTTTGTAACACTTTTCAAGCAAGAAGACACATATTTTAGACTTATGTATAAACATGTTAACAATTGAGATCTCTAAACACAAATTGTAAACCTTAGTTTTGTCTAAGAGCTAGAAGATAATGCATGCATGATGTAGAGTCTAAGCTAATGTATTATAATCTTGGTAGAATCTACTCAATTTAGAGGTTTAACTCGTTGAACAGTCCACTTTACATTGCTTAAGACCACATTAAATTATCAACCCAATGCTTGTAAGTTTATGATGGTGCAACATTATATATGAATTCATGGACTTAAAGCTACCTAAACTATCCTACTTAAATTATTCTACTTGTTGGAAATTCATAGAATTGCAAAATAGTAAAAGCATAAACCAAAACTAGTTGCTATGGGTACCTATAGTAAAGACTATAACTAAATTATTGCTAATAAAATAATATTGTATCAATTGAAAACTTAATAAAAACTAATGAATCAACTAAACTATCCTATAAAGTGCTACTAATAATCATTACATGCATATTCACAACCATTCATTCATAATAAGCAAAAAATAAAATTCCAATTAATTTGCACATGATTCATGAACAATGATAAACTAATAATAGCTATTAATATAAATAAATAAATGAAAGATGAAGTGAAGAACAATACATTGAGTGGCCTACTCAATTAACTATTCCCACTTTAACTGAACTCAATCTAACTAATAGATTCTACACATCTCAGAAGATTAACTCCATTTATTACATATTGTAAAAGATTACAAAAGATTTCTCCACAAATTGGATTCAATCATTTAGAATATTTTTCATGTCTTAAACTAAAAATAATTGGTAACATGAAACTAATAAAAACCAACTAACTATCCTATGGATTCAACCAACAACTATATACAAGATGAGGGAATCTTTATTGGAAGCAACAACTAACCGAAATCATTAACTCCACTCCCAGATAGTAGAGCGTATAATTAAGACTTGAATTATGCAACCTATAATTGAAAAGGAAAGAGAATCCTATCAGAACTAGAACTCTTTCAAAACAAAATTGTATGTAAACATACAACCACTTGTCAAAATTCCATAGGTGAAGGAGACCTCTTCCTCAACGTTTATTAAACTATTTATAATAATGCACGTTCAATCTTCATTAAGATCCTTTTGATCAATGACTACCACATTCAGCTTAACCTAGAGCTTCCCCTGCTTTGGTGTCCAATCATCCCTTTGGCTATGGGTTCATCCTACAACTATTACGCTATGGTTCCTTTTTAGCTGCAAACAAGTTAATTTCACAAAATATGTACACGAGGATAACTATCATAATTAACTCATAACATTACATCAACATTCCATACACTCATTCATATAAACCATATAATACTAATATATTATAACCATAATTTCATCATCATAATTAAGGTTTATGTATAATGGATATGAAAAGATAGTATAGTGTAGGAACATTGTCTAGAGAATATGTTTAAAAGTATCTTAAAATAGGTATAAAAACAACAGAAAATAAGCCATTATATAGACCTATCACATGAAATGAAGAAAACTCACCTTGAATGTTTACTCTTGACATGGTTTTTTCCCTCAAAATTTGATTGCATAACCTTTATATTTCCTTGATCTTGATCTTGATATGATATGGTGTCAATCTTGATATGATAGATGAAGGTATGTTTGAGCTTTAGATAGAAAATGATATACAAGATTTAGAAATATGAATGCCTAGGTGGATGCAAAGAAGAAAGGAATGAGATGCATTTATTAGATGCAAGCAAATCATATAAATGGCTAATGAAATGTATTCGATATGGGAGGAAAGGATATGAAAGGCTGGATATGGAAATGAGTGAAATGAAAAGGCTATGAAGTGATCATTTTTGAGTTGGAGATAGAAAATTATATGCAAGATTTACAAATATGAATGACCTAGGTGGATGCAAAGAAGAAATGAATGCAACACATTGATTATATGCAAACGAAGCATATAAATGTCTTATAAAATTTATTCGATATGGGAGGAAAGGATATAAAAGGTTGGATATGGAAATGAATGGAATGGAAAGGCTATGAAGTGATCATTTGTTTCATCATAGAGCGGAATAAACCATCTTTGTTATTAGTTATGATTTTTGTAATCATCATTGGATGAAGTGACTTGATACACACACACAAGAATGACTCATGCACCACTCTGAGCACTCTCCTTTGTACACAACAAGGTGTAGAGATCCTCAAGCTTCCTCAAAATGTGACAAGAAAGGAAAAAATATAAAAATATAAGGATAATGATCAAGACAAGAGAAAAGACTTAATATAAAGCACAATTTTTCATGCATACGAAATGACAATGATAAATATGCAAGATCATGATAATAAAAAATGCAAATGCTAATGCATATGATAAGGACCAATGCACAAAATAGTTGTAGGATGGAAAACACAGTGGGTAGTGACCACTAAAGCCCAATGTTTTAGAATGTTAAAGAGTTTAAGCTATGTTTAAATATGTTGCTCATAACAATGATAAGATAATGATAAATACAAATTTAAATGATAATGATAAACGAGATCTTATTCCTTAGTCAAGCTGAAACCAAAGGAGATATGGATGGATATGGATCAATGATATGGGTTAATGATAGGACATGCAAGGATACACCTTAGATGGAACCAATGACAAGGGAACCCAAAATGTTTGGTCTTATACAAAGGATAAATAGACGACCAATGGAGGACTCCAAAGATCACATGTCAAAGTGATAACATGCCCCCATGCTAAGAGGTATGACAAGGGATAAGCATGACAAGTAATAATGGCATGACATGGATATGGAAGATAAATGGATATGAAAGGAAACATGAGATGGAGGACAAGTGATATGGAGGATGAAAGACACACATGGTATAGAGCATGCATTAGATACTTGTTCTTGTTGTTTTGCCCCATTAATTTATACAAGATCAAAGGAAGGTGAATGGATAAAGTGGATATAATGGAATATAAATGAAGGAATACTATGGCTAAGTGAAAATAGGATAACCAATAATGTGTCATATGAATGGAAAAGTCTTGCCCCCAAGTGTACAAGCAAGGGTACATGGATGGATGTGAAAGCTAGTGGATACAAATGGATATGAAAGCTGATGAAGGTGTATGGATATGAATGGAGGACTTAAGTGTCTCTTTGTGGAATATAGTACCCAATTGAATAAATGTTTATTATAGAACATGGCTAACATGTTCCCACTCAAAGATGTTGGTGGGAAAATTGGTAAATATAATGGAATGGATAGGGGTAGGCAAAAGGCAATGAAGGATTCATGAAAATGATTGGATTAAAGGTATGGATTAGGGATGAAGGTTGGATGGAAGTATGGAATGGAGTCATTATGAGGGAATGTGGTAAATAACAACATTGACACACATCTTGAATGGTGGTGAAAGTTGAAGGATTGAAATAGGGTTTGGATAAGAAACTTGGGCATGTAAGGAGCCAAAACAGATTTGGAGGATGAGGAAAGACTTATGATTGGATTATGAGATGAAATATAATTAGATGGATGATTGGATATTGGTGGAATAATGGAGTCTTTTGGATTATCAAGTTGGGATACCAATTTAGATTTTTTATTTGAATGCATGGATTCTTTTGCTTTCTTTGGAACCCACATTGTTTTAACTTTTGATTTTTCTTTATAGCCTTTTGATTTTCTCTTAATTGGATTTTGTATTTTCTTAGAAATATTTTTCTTTTTATTTTGGAGAATATTTTTTTTATTATTTTGGCATGTCTTTTTACTAAGACATGATGATATTTAGGTTTTTTTGGATTCTTCAATTTATGCATTTCTTGTTTGGTATCCCAATTGCTTGGAGAGGCCATAAAGGGATTATATGAAAATAAAGGATTTTGAAGTGGAAGGTGTTGGAAGGAATTCAAGGGTATGTGCCTTTGTTGTTCTTGAAAGGGAACGTAAGGATATGAATTAGGTACATATGAGCCCAAGATGGATGGAAGGGTTGATGGATAAGATCCAACAATAGATGGTAAAAATGATGGAGGAGGTGGAAATATTGATCTAAAGGGAGACCTTTTTGGTTTGAAAGAGTTACCAAAGTCTTGAGGAGGTATGTAGCCAAGGCCATAAGAATTTACATGTGTTTTAATGTTAGGGTGTTCAAGTAAACCTTGCTCATAAAGGCGTATGGTATTGTAGGAGAAAATCAGCTTTTGTAAAGGTGGATGAACCAAGCTTATATGTTTGTGATTCATGAATTGGATCTCGTGAAAGATTAGGATTATCATGTGATGTGAGGAAAATTTTTATACCTTGGGGGTCTTGAATTTATTGAATGGATGAAAAGCTTTATTGAATGAATTTATGGACTAGGATTATGGTATGGAGTTGATAGACTTGGAGCATGAGATGGTATGGGGTCATGATATGGAATGGAATCATGAGATGGATTGGGATCATGAGAGGGAGTACTTTGATCTTCACATAAAGGGGGATCTATGATGTTATGCTTTGGATCAATGAGGCAAAGTGAGTGACATGGTTGAATTTTTATAGGTGCTATGAAGGTGGAAAAACATATAATGGATGAGGTGGATAAACATGGGATGGATGAGGTGAAAGTGGGTGGAACTAGAAGAGTAATACTAGCATTTTGTGAAATAGGATTTTGCATCGATTCTTGTATTCCTTTGAGGGTGACTTTTTGTGTTCCTTTGGTGAAAGAGGATGGATGGGTGTTGGTTGAACATGGAAGAAATTTTGGTTTCCCTTGTTAATAGAGGAAACAAATAACACAAAGGGTGACATGACTTGGGTATAAGTTTCAATGGTGGCTTGGATTGTGTTTAGGATCTTTGGGAATCTACTTATGGGATACACAATCATGGATTTTATGTGATTGTTAAAGTAGTTGGCAAGGATAAATTCAAAAATATCTTGAGGTATGAGATGGAAGATGGAGGATATAGTAGGCTCATCTTGATCCATGGTTTTAGGTAGGTTTATGGTTTTTCTTGTTTGATTAAGATTTAGATCTTGAATACACATTCACATATAGAAGATCATACACACCTCCAAGAATATATACATTCTAATCAAATATGGTATATTGGATGTTGTGGTTGTGTTGCTGATATGTGGTTGTCATTGATGTCAAAAATATTAGCATTAGTGCATTTGAAGTTGTATATGTTGAGGATATTGAGAAAATTGTAATGGAATAAGTTGTAGGTTTTTAGTGGTGAAGTGATGTTCTGTCTATTAGTAAGTTCTGTACGTTGTTGATAAGAGGTTGTGGAATAAAGGGTTTCTTGTTGAGTACATATAGTTTATCCACATTGAGTTTCAGAGATTTATGTGAAGATTTAATCGAGTTATGGAGATTTTCATTTTGACAGTTTTTCTGTTACTTCAGTTTGTGTTCTTGAATAAAGATTATATGATTCCAGTTATTTCAGTTTCTACAAATGCCTCTCTAGTGATTCATGATGCTTGTAGATGTTTCTAGATTGTGCTCTATCTATGTTGCATGTTCATGTTGATCATTGTGCTCATGATATGAGATTTTATCTTGAGTGTTCATGTTTTTCATGCTCTTGGCCAACAAGGTGTTGAAGTGTGTTGTGGATCTTCAAGGAGAAATAATTGAAGTGTTTTTGTGTTTGAGATGTTGATTTGGGTCTTCACTATGTTGTGGCCAACCTTGGTTGATTCACATTGAAAATTATCTATTCTTTTGGGCCGATAGTTTGTATTCACTTTATTATTTCTTTGTGGCCGATTTATAGCGATGTAATTCCATGTTGCAAATATATAGGAGTGATTGTTTATTTGAATTGAAGTGTGTGATTATAGAGAGCCTGAAGGTGTGCTTGTGTATGAGATGTGTGAATAATGTCCTAATCATTTGAAGGTAGAGCAGAGTGTGAAGAAGTGTTCATGTGATTAACTGGAACTATAATCAGGCATTAGCAGATGCTATTTTCTCAGTTTAAAATCTAGATGGTTGTAATCCAAATCTCTTTGTAAGATAGTGTGTCTTTCTTTGTATTTGAGTAGTGAGCTCTAGGCAGTGTGCCTGAATGCATGTGCATTCCCTATTTATTCTTCTTATACTTTTAACAGGGTATAATCTTGAGGACTCACCTCCACTGTGGTTTTTCCCCTAACAGGGTTTCCACATAAAAAATCTTGGTGTTATGTGTATTTCTAATGTGTTGTTGATTCATGCTTTCATTGATATTGATTAGATCTATGAATAAGAATTAATAAGTTTAATTAGTTTGAAATTTGGTAACAACTGATTCACCCCCCTCTTAGTTGTCTTCCCCTTAGTTCCTTGGAAGAAGCTTAACAACTTGAGGTGATTTGGGATAGCGACATACAAGAAGGATAGTTCAAGATTTGATGGAAAAAATTCTTCTTTGTGGAAGAATCGAATGGAGTGTCCTCTGAGATGAATTGGTGAACCCTATTGGAGCATTACAAGTAATATGTATGTTATTCCACCTAATGGTCCTACTACTTCCATTGAGATCAGGGATGTTGAGTATAATATGAAACATTGTTGAGTGCTTTGACTGATACTAAGATGACTAATTTTATGGATTTGAAGATTGCTTACGAGATCTAGAAAAAGTTGGAAACTTTGTATGAAGGTGATGCTAATGTGAAGATTTCCAAGTTGCAAAGTTTGAAAGGAAAATATGAAATGTTGAGAATGGGTGATGATGAAAATGTTACTACTTTCATGCAAAGAGTGAATGAACTTGTGTGTTGTATTAGATGTGTTGGTTGAAAGTTGGAAGAATTAGAAATTGTTGCTAAAGTGCTTAGATCCTTTCCTATTGCTTATAAAGTCAAAGCTAGTGCTATTGAAGAACTCAGGACTGTAAGAAATGTAACCAAAGATATGTTGGTTGGTAAGCTGATTGCTTTTGAGTTGAGCGAATTTGGTGATGCCCTTCCTAAGGTTGAATCTACATTTAAGGCTACTACTTTTGGAAGAGATAGAAAAAGATATGATTTGGTTGAGAGTTCATCTAGAAAGACATTCAAGTATGAGGATGAAATAAAATAGAAGGAAAATTTCCTCTTAAATGTTTTTCTTGTAACAAGATAGGTCATTTTGCATCAAGGTGTTCGGAAAGAGTTTCTAAACCAAGACATAACAAGAAAAAAATTCAAAATAAGTGTTACTATGCTACTGATGAAGGTGTGATAGATGATGAATTAGATAAAGGAAATAAAAGTGATGACAAATGGGTGTTTATTTCTATTAAAGAAAATAATCTTGTGTCTACTGAATCTGCTAGTTGTATAAATGTGGAGAAAGCCCTAGTTGTTCGAGTTGAAGAAAAAGATGAATGGGTAATTGACAGTGGATGTTCACATCATATGATTGGAGACAAAAGTAAGTTTGTAAGCATGGAAAAGTATGATGGTGGTGTTGTGAGATTTGGTGATAAAATAGCTGGTGTGATCCGTGGAAGAGGATGCATTTCTCTTGATGGTAAGAATAATATTGATGATGTCCTGTATGTGGAAGGTTTGAAGCATAATATTTTAAGTGTCTAACAAATGATTGATAAGGGTTATAATCTTTAGTTCGAGGATGGAAAGTGCATAATATTGGGATATTCTGGAAATGTGATTGCATTAGGTACACAAATAAGAGGTAATATCTTTCATTTGAATGTTGCTAGTAAAATTTGTTTTATTGCTCAAGTTGATGAAAGTTGGTTGTGACAAAGGAGAATGTGTCATGTTAAACTTTGATAACATTGTCAAGATAAGTTCTACTAAGGCTGTGAGAGATCTACCTAATTTGGTGAAACCTACTAATTCCATTTGCAAGGAATGTCAGTTCAAAAAATAAACTAGAATTTCATTTCAGAGCAAACAACATTGTTCAAATGAATTGTTGGAGCTTGTGCATACTGATTTGTGTGGTCCCTCTAGAATCATAAGTTTACAAGGTTATAGGTATTTCATGTTGCTTATTGATCATTATTCAAGAATGATGTAGGATACTTTCTTAAGAGAGAAATCTGAAGTACTGGAAAAGTTCAAGATATTTAAAGTTATGGTTGAGACAAAGACAAGTTTGAAGATTAAATGTCTGAGATCAGATACAGGTGGTGAATTCACTTTTGGTGAGTTTAATTCCTTTTGTGAAGAACATGGAATACAAAGACAATTATCTGCACTGCGGACCACTCAACAAAATGGAGTTGTGGAAAGGAAGAACATAAAAGTTCAAGATCTTGCTAGAACTATGATGGAGAAGGAAATGTTCCTCATATCTATTAGAGAGAATGTATGAGTACTGCTGTGTATATTCTCAATTGGGTACAAATCAAAGGTGATTTTAGTAAGACCCCTTTTGAGCTATGGATTGGTCATAATCCTATTGTTAGATATTTCAAAATCTTTGGGAGTAGATGCTATATCAGAAGAGATGAAGATATAGGAAAGTTTGATGCTAGGAGTGATGAAGGAATCTTTTTTGGGTTATTCTACTAAAAGCAAGGCCTACTGGTGTTATAATAAGAGATTGAAGAAAATGGTTGAAAGTGCAAATGTTAAGGTTGATGAAGACATTGCTAGACCATCCAAAACCTGTGAGTATGACTCTGATGATTAGAGTGATAGTAAAAACAAAGGTCAGACTTCAAATCAAGTTCAGATCATTTCGATGAATCAAGAAGATCAAGATGAAGAAGAAACTGGTGAAAGAGCAGAAGAGAGATCAAAAGACCTGAAATTCAAGAATGTTCTAAGACTCTAAGGTATGTAAGATTGAATCATTCATAAGATCAAATTATTGGTGACAAGAATAAAGGTGTCTAGACTAGGAGAATAATTACAAAAGAATATTGCTTGATTTCAAAGACTAAGCCTACTAGTGTGAATGAAGCATGCAAAGATGAACACTGGGTTGAAGCAATGAAAGAAGAGCTACAAAAATTTGAGAAAAATGATACATGGATTCTTGTTCCTAGACCTAAGTATAAAAATGAATTTGGAACCAAATGGGTCTTTAGAAACAAATTGAATGAGCAAGGTGAAGTGGTTAGAAACAAAGCAAGACTGGTTTGCAATGGATATTCTCAAATGGAAGGAATTGATTTTGAAGAGACTTTTTCCCCTATTGCTAGAATTGAAGCTATGAGACTGTTTCTTGCTTATGCTACTTACAAAGACTACAAGGTTTATTAGATGGATGTCAAGTCTACTTTTCTAAATGGTGAATTAGAAAAAGTGTATGTTGAGAAACTTGATGGATTCCAGTTGACTGATAAGGAAGATATGGTGTGTCTATTGAAGAAAGCATTGCATGGACTCAAGCAAGCCCCTAGAGCTTGTATGCCAGATTGGATAAATATTTGTTGAAGCTTGGATTAAAAAAGGTACTACTGATAGTAATTTGTATTTCAAGAATGATGATAAAGATTTGATTGTGGATTTTTTTTTTGATGATATCATTTTTGGAGGAGATGATAGTTTGTGCATGAAGTTTTCTAATGAGATACAGAGTGAGTTTGAGATGTCAATGATTGGAAAGATGAAATTATTTTTGGGATTGCAAATCACTCAGTTAGATAAAGGGATCTTTATATCTTAGTCCAAGTATGTGAAGGAATTGTTGAAGAAGTTTGATATGTAAGATTCAAAGCTAGTTGGTACACCTATGGTGACTGGATACAAGTTGACAACAAAAGATGATTCTCTGAAGGAAAATCAAACTAGTTACAAATCAATGATTGGTGGATTTCTTTATTTGACTCAAAATAGGCTTGATATCATGAATTATGTATGTGTTGTTGCAATATTTCAAGCTAATACGAAGGAATCTCATGTGATTTTTGTGAAGATAATTTTCAGATACTTGAAAGGGATAGATGATTTTGGTCTATGGTATGCTAAAGATGATGATCTTACCTTGAGTGCCTTTATTGATGATGATTGGGTAGGAGATGTGGATGATAAGAAAAGTACTAGTGGTGGTGCATTTTTCTTGGGTAAGAAGCTAATCTCATGGTTGAGTAAAGAGTAGAATGTCATTTCTTTATCTACTGTAGATGCTAAATACATCGGTGCTGGTAACAATTGTACTCAAGTATTATGGATAAAGCAAATGTTGAAGGATATCAGAGTTGTATATGATGAGCCTATTTCTATATTTTGTGATAATTCAAGTGACAGTAACATTTCTAAGAATCTAGTGCTACATTAAAAAACCAAGCATATATCTATCAAGTTTCACTTTTTGAGAGAAAAGGTAAGTGAAAAGGAAGTCAGACTAGAGTATGTGTCTACTAAGGAGTAGATTGTAGATATCTTTACAAAGTTGTTGCCTAAGGATATTTTTGATTATCTTAGAGGGAAGTTAGGGGTGATTACCCCTCCTAATCAAAACTGAGGACACATTTCGTTGCATCAGTCTATGCATTTCATAGTCATATCTTGTTTCAGATTGATGTTGTGGTGGTTGCTACTCAAGGGGAGTATTCAGATGGTTCAAAAATTTATATATGTGGTTTAGAGCTTAGAGATCTTTGTCATTGATGTCAAAGGGGGAGAAGAGTCATGTGAAAAACTAGTGATTATTTGGGGAGAAGAGCCTTGTGGGGAGAAGATCACGTGAAAGAGTTGAGGAGAAAATAAGTCAAATCCTAAGGGGGAGTAAATGTCAGGAGTTAGTTGTCTTGATGGTGTTTTTCACATCATGTGTTGCCATCAATGCCAAAGGGGGAGATTGTTGGATGTTGTGGTTGTGTTGCTGATATGTGGTTGTCATTGATGTCAACACTATTAGAATTAGTGTATTTGAAGCTGTATATGTCAAGGATATTGAGAAAATTGTAATGGAATGAGTTGTAGGTTGTTAGTGGTGAAGTGATGTTCTATCTATTAGTAAGTTCCGTACATTGTTGATTAGAGGCTATGGAATAAAGGGTTTCTTGTTGAGTATATCTAGTTTATCCATGTTGAGTTTCAGAGATCCATGTGAAGATTTAATCGAGTTATGGAGATTTTCATTTTGACAATTTTTTTGTTACTTTAGTTTGTGTTCCTGAATAAAGATTATGTGGTTCCAATTAGTTCAGTTGTTGTGGATGCATCTCTGGTGATTAATGATGGTTGTGGATGTTTCTAGATAATTCTTTATTTTTTTTTCACATTCATATTGATTTTTGTGCTCATGATCTGAGATTTTCTCTTGAGTGTTCATGTTTTTCATGTTCTTGGCCAACAAGTTTTTGAAGCGTGTTGTGGATCTTCAAGGAGAAATTAATTGAAGTTTTTTTGTGTTGGAGATGTTGATTTGGGTCTTCACTATGTTGTGGCTAACCTTGGTTGATTCAAATTGAAAATTATATATTGTTTTGGGATGAAAGTATGTATTCATTTTATTATTTATTTGTGGTTGACTTATAGCGATGTAATTTCATGTCACAGATATATAAGAGTGATTGTTTCTTTGAATTAAAGTGTGTGATCATAGAGAGCCCAAAGGTGTGCTTGTGTATGAGATGTGCGAATAATGTCCTAATCATTTAGAGGTAGAGCAAAGTGTGAAGAAGAGTGAAAAAGTGTTCATGTGCTTAATTGGAACTGTAATAAGGCATTAACATATGCTATTTTCTCAGTTCAAAATTTGGATGGTTGTAATTTGAATCTCTCTGTAAGAAAATGTGTCTTCCTTTGTATTTGAGTAGTGAGCTCTAGGAAATGTGCTTGAATGCATGTTCATTCCCCATTTATTCTTATACTTTTAACAGGGTATAATCTTGTGGACTGACCTCCACCGTGGTTTTTCCCCTAACAGGGTTTCCATGCAAAAAATCTTGGTGTTATGTGTATTTATGATGTGTTGTTGATTCATGCTTTCATTGATATTGATAAGATCTGTGAATAAGGATTAATAATTTTAATTAGTTTGAAATTCGGTGACAACTGATTCACCCCCCCTCTTAGTTGTCTTCCCTTGTGTTTCCAACATGGTCTTCAATGGTATCTTTGGATGTTTGATAAATACTCAAACACAAATAGTTTGTATGACAGTGAAATGACTTGCTACAATGAGCACTTTCTATTTTGTAGATTGTAACAATGTATTGAAGTTCACCTTCAAGTTTTATAACAACCCTTAGTTTGAGAAAATATTCCATTTCAATATCTTCATATGTTTGGAATAGAAAAAACACAAAATAGTTGCAAGTTGGAAAAGACAATGGGTTGTGACTCACTTCTCAATTCCTATTCAATGAGCACTTTATGTTTTTTAGACTATAACAAGACAATGTATTGAAGTTCACCTTCATATTTTATAACAACCCTTAGTTTGAGTAAAGATTGCATTTGAATATCTCCATATGTTTGGAATAGAAAATGCACATAATAGGTATAGGTTACAAAACACGGTGGGATTTGACTCACTTCTCAATTTTTGTTGAATGCTCAAGGGTGTAGATTTCGGGGTGGAGTTGCAGTGTGGGGGATACATAAAAGTAACTGGATGGAGATGAGGGATGACTAACTAATTGGTTTGTTGAATGTAGAGGGTTATGCAAGAGTATGTGGGTTGTAGGTTGTATAGCACATAGTGTTTTCCAACATCCAATTATACATAGAGAGTATGGTTGTAATGAAAATCCTGTGTTATTTAGACATTAAGAATTTAATGAAAGCCACCTACAAAATTTATAACAACTCTTGGGTGGACTAAATTTTGGGTTTCAATTTTGTCATATGATGGTAAAAAAAATGCATTGAATCATTGCAGGTTGGAAAACATAGTGTGGGATGTCAATAGATGCTTTTATGAAACTTGCACATATTGCAAACATCTCCTCATTTATTCAATACGATGGAAGTTGAAAAATTTCTCTTCTCCTAGTACAAGGGCTATGGTAGAAAACCTAGCTACCACTCTCTTATTCTTATGTAAAGCATTACCTTTCATATGTTAATTCCAAAATTTTGCAAATATTAATACTTAAAATGAAATTGTAATCTTGCATCACCTTTTGAAGGGAACCAAGTCAAGGAACAAGTGTATTGTGATGTTCATCTTTTGTTAATGCTTTGAGCTTGCACATTTTTAGCCTTTTTTCCACTCTAGCAACCAATTCAATCAATGTAAGGTGCTCATTTTTATGATGTCTATTTTCAAAAAGAGAAAGATCATAGAACTTCAGGTGTAGGCAAGATTTCAAATGTGAAAGCCTCTTTTTCAATTGCAACCATGTTGTAATTTCTACTTCAATTTTTGATTAATAACAAACTCAAAATCTGCCTCAGACAATGCATGAAGGCGCCTTAACAATTCACCTCTTTTCCTGTGACTTCCAACTTCTCACAAGTAGGAAGAATCTCTTTAGTCAATACATTATCTATCTCATTCACTTTGGTTTGCTTCTTCTCAAGTGTTTTAAGAGTAGATTCCTTTTCATTACATACTTTCTAGTACATCCTCTTATTTTTTATTACTAGCATCTCATAGAATTCTCATAATAATTTTTTTTGGGTTTTTGTTTGATTTGTTGTAGGTAAATGGATAAAGTTTTGAATTTATTGAATAATTTTATGTATCTTTGCAACTACTTTTCCCCCAACTTTGAGAGTGAATTTATGATTACATAATTCATATGTTTCAAATAAGACTTTCATGACTCCACCCAACCGATTCTCTTTTTCCTACTTAGATATGGTTTTACAACAACAAGTGGGTTGCAATTTTTATAATATGTAGTTTTTTCCAATCTGTAGTTTTAGAAAATAGTATTAATGTAACTAAGACCTTTTTTTTTCATAAGTACACAGTGATATTTATTTATTTTCTGAAGTAGTGGATGAAGTAGTAGTTGGAATTTTTTTTTTCTACATGCCTGCAACACTATCTGTTATTGATGCTTTTTTCCTTTTTTGATAGTAGAACTAAAGATGTTGAGCACAAGGATAAACATTGACCAACTTCTTAGCAAATCTGAGCAAAAAAATGGTAGTGTGTTCATGAAAAATATAATGCATTGTACTTTTAAATTCAATTGTGAGACTGTTGAGAATGCAATTTGCAAGATCAACAAATTTTCAATGCCAATGGAATCTACAATCCTCCATTTTAGGGCTAACATAGCATGTGACTTCCTCTCTAACTCTATGGACTTGATCAAAAGCTGAACTCTACTCCACATTCTATGTGTAAATTATGTGTGGAATTCTGTGGTCAATACAACACAACTCGACAAAACATTCAAAAGGTATGATGTTGATGGGGGTGTATAACCCATTGGTGGCATCTTTACATGTTCCTTGCTTCAATCATCCTTAGATATTAGGTGTGTAAGAGTAGCTTTTACCAACAACCTAGAAGATGATGGTCTTGTTTTTTTCAACCATTTAATGCAATTGCATGGTCCTGTATTGGAGCCACATGTCAAAGAAGATATACCGGGGGTGTTTCGTTCCCTTCGCACACTAATAGACCACTCCGTGCCAACATAATAAGAGATCAAAAGCTTATTCAGAATCTTGGCTTAGGATGCCCCCACTATTTGGATTAGGCTAAAAATGAAAATATAGAATCTGATTAGGATCCATCAGATGTTTGCAAAGACTAATGTTCAATGAAAGATAATAGCTTCTAATGTATTTTATATTACTATTTTGAAAGACTGATGTTCAATGAAAGATAATAGCTTCAAATTGTATATTGTATTATTATTTTTTACTTGCAACTACTGCTTCATCCTCTACTTTAGAAAATAAATAAATATCGTAGTATAATTGTGAAAACAAAAGGTATTAGTTACATGAATACTACTTTCTAAAACTATAGGTTGGTGAACACTAGGTTTTATAAAAACTGCAACCCACTTATTGTTGTAAAACAAGATCTAAGTGAAGAAAAAGAGAATTAGTTGGGTGGAGACATGAAAACATTATCTAAAACATATGAATTATGTAATCATAAATACCCTTGTTGCAAATAACTTGTTAAAAGAAACATATGAAAAATGTAATCATAAATACACTCTCAAAGTTGGGAAAAAAATAGCTGCAAAGGTACATAAAAGTATTTAATAAATTCAAAACTCCATCCCTTTTCCTGCAACAAATTAGAAAAAATTGTTATTAGAATTCTATGAGATGCTAGTAACAAAAAATAAGAGGAGAAAGTATGCAATGAAAAAGGAATATGCTCTAAAAACACTTGGGAAGAAGCAGGCCAAAGTGAATGAGATAGATAATGTATTGACTGAAGAGGTTCTTCTTTCCCATGAGAAGTTGAAGAAGGAACATGTGTAGTATGTGCAAGGGGAAAATGGCAATGTAGAAATGGATTAACTCGAAAGGTTGTGTATTTCATATGAATTTGTGCAAGCAAAGAAAGAGAGAGATGATGCTATAAGGGGAGTTGAACAAATGAAGCCCAACATTCTTGAAGTTAGAAATTCCATGGAACAAATATTTATTTATTGGAAATGAATGATAAGGAATTTAGGAAAAACTAGATCTAAGCGTAGAAAAAGAGAATCAATTGGGTGGAGGCATGAAAGTCTTATTTGAAAAGGCAGACAAGTTCTATAATGAGCTTGTCAAAAGAAACATCAACATAGTCTAATGATAAAGACACTACAAAAACTGACCTAAAAGCAACTGGAAAGGCACACAAAAGTATTCAATAAATTCCAAACTCTATCCAAGAGAGGAATGCTACTGTCCTAAGGGTTGATGAGGGAGTAGCTTATCTAAAGCTTGAAGCAAAAGATATGAAAAGGAATAGTAGGGAGTGTTAAGAGGTAAGAGTAGTGGTGATGAGGAGAAACATATCAATGATCAATTTGTACATACAAAAGAAATAGATGGAAGTGCTAAAAGTGGAGGAAAACAATTGAAGAAAAAAATTAACCAATTAGAAAATGAATTAAAAGACAAGAAGTTATCATGGTCAAAAGAAGAGGAGTTTAACATTGTTCAAAGAGAGTTGCAATCTAAAAGATAGGAATTTGAGAAAACAAAGATAGTAATGGAAAGTGTTTCCTATGAAGACGGGCACATGGAGACATTAGAAAATGAGTGTTTCCAAGAATATGATATTGTTCCCAAATTGAAGGATGATATCAAGCTCCTCAAGGCTTGATTAGGAAATGCTCAATTTACCTATAATGGTCCTGCAAAGCATTTTGATAGGTCAAAAGTCAAAGGTGTTGTTGCACAACTTATAAAAGTTAAATATGCCAAAACAATAGCTACATTGGAGGTTGGTGTAGGAGGGAATTTGTGTAATGCGGTAGTGGATATGAAATAGATAGGAAAGCTCCCATTTCAAATAGGACATCTACATAGAAGAGTAACAATTATCCCTTTAAACAAAATCCAAGCCCATACCATTTCGTCAACAACTCAACAATCAATGGCCAAATTGGTGACCAATAGAAATGCAAGGCTAGCACTATCTCTTTTTTCATATGAAGATGAAATTAAAGCAACTATACAATTTGTATTTCATAGTGCATTATTTTGCAACAATTCAAATGTTGTAAAGAAGATTGCTTGTCATAGAGATATGTGATCTCCAACTATAACTCTTGAAGGGGACTTTTTTAGCCAAGTGGTCTTATTGGTGGAAGTCACAGGTGAGGAGGTGAATTGTTAAGGAAAATTCATGCATTGTCTAAGGTAGCATCTTAGTTGCGTGTTATTCAACAAAACATGCTAGCAAGAATTGAAGCAAAAATTACAACATGGTTTCCATTGGAAAAGAGGCTTTCACATTTGAAATATCTCCTACAACTAAAGTCCTATTAACTTTTACTTTTTTAAAATAGAAATAAAAAAATGAGCACCATACATTGATTGAATTGGTTTCTAAAGTGGAAAAAAGGCTACAAATATGCAAGCTCTAAGCGTTAACAAAAGATGAACATCACAATACATGTGTTCCTCAACTTGCTGCCCTTTAAAAGGTAATGCAAGATTATAGTTTCATTTTAAATATTAATATTTGAAATTTTTTGGAATTAACATATGAAAGGTAATGCTTTACATAAGAATAAGAGAGCAGTAGCTTGGATTTTCTACAATGGCCCTTGTATGAGGAGAAGGGAGAAGCCCGCCAACTTCCATCATATCAAATAAATGAGGAGATATTTGGAATCTATGGAGGTTTCATAAAAGCATTTACTGACATCCCACACCATGTTTTCCAAGTTGCAATTATTCAATTCATTTTTTATACCTTCATATGTTTGTAACTCTACCCCGAACTATACACCCATGAGCATTCAACAAGAATTGAGAAGTGAATCACCACCCACTATGTTTTCCAACCTATAACTAGTATGTGCATTTTCTATTCCAAATGTATGAAGATATTGAAATGCAATGTTTTCTCAAACTAAGGATTGCTATAAAATATGAAGGTGAATTTCAATACATTGTTTTGTTACAGTATACAAAACAAAAAGTGCTCATTGAACAAGAATTGAGAAGTGAGTCAAAATCCACTGTGTTTTCCATCCTGCAACTATTTTATGCATTTTTTGTTCCAAACATACGAAGATATTGAAATGCAATGTTTACTCAAACTAAGGTTTGTTATAAAATATGAAGGTGAAATTCAATACATTGTTTTGTTATAGTCTATAGAACAAAAAGTGCTCATTGAACAAGAATTGAGAAGTGAGTCATAACCCATAGTTTTCCCATCTTGCAACTATTTGGTGTATTTTCTATTCCAAACATATGAAGATATTGAAATGGAATGTTTTCTCAAACTAAGGGTTGTTATAAAATATGAAGGTGAACTTCAGTACATTGTTTTGTTACAGTTTGCATAACAAAAAATGCTCATTGAACAAGAATTGAGAAGTCACAAGCCACTGTGTTTTCCAACCTGCAACTATTATGTGCATTTTCTTTTCCAAACGTATGAAGATATTGAAATGGAATGTTTTCTCAAACCAAGGGTTGTCATAAAATATGAAGGAAAACTTCAATACATTGTTTTGTTACACTCTACATAATAGAAAGTGCTCATTGAATAAGAATTGAGAAGTGGGTCACAACCCACTATGTTTTCCATCTTGTAACTATTTTGTGCATTTTTTGTTCCAAATGTATGAAGATATTTGAATGGAATGTTTTCTCAAACTAAGGTTTGTTATAAAATATCATGGTGAATTTCAATACATTATTTTGTTACACTCTACATAATAGAAAGTTCTCATTGAACAGGAATTGAGAAGTCACAACCCACTGTGTTTTCCAATCTACAACTATTTTGTGCATTTTCTATTCCAAACATATGAATATATTGAAATGAAATGTTTACTCAAACTAAGGGTTGTTATAAAATATGAAGTTGAACTTCAATACATTGTTTTTTTACAACCTATAGAGTAGGAAGTGCTCATTACATGTGGTTACTTAAATAATAAGACTTGAGGTGGCATTGCCTAACATTATTTGATGGCATTTGACATTGTTTATAATGAAATTTTACATGACAAAAAAAGTTTCATATGAAATCTACAAGAACATAGTCTTATCTTTTTTTATTTAAGAGGGGTGAATGCTTTTGACTTAGAGCTGTGAACTAGTGAGGTCACAAACAGGGGACCTCATGCCTAATATGAATTGTCAAAAATTACACCCCAATGGGATTCAAACCTTTATGGAAAGATTAACAATACAACCTAACAATCTCACCATGCCACTATTGGTAAAATATCGTAGTCTTCAAACATACCAAAATAATGTAATTCCACACCATAATTGTTCACTAATTACATGATCAAAGAATGAATGCAAAATGACTATTCTTAGCCTCTCTCATCCTCTCCTACACTTCCTTTTATGTGCAATTGAGGAAACGCTCAGATAAAATATTATAGGCCTCTTTGGGTCCTTGGCATTGATAGTGGGGTGATTCCACTTGCATGGATCCTTGCTATTGTACATGCAACAAGAGAGTTCCAGGAAGCCTCTACTTTGATCATTGCACTTTCAACACCTCCAACCTATAAAAAACCCATCAATATACATGACTATGTTCAACAATTAATGTACATATATAAGGAAAAGGAAAAAATAGATCTAAGCGTAGAGAAAGAGAATCAGTTGGGGGAGAGATGAAAGTCTTGTCTGAAAATGCAGACAACTTTCATAATATATATATATATATATGAAATGAAATAATTTATATGTACTTATGTTGGACTAATACAATTTGAAATAGTTGAGAAGGAAAAGGAAAAATTAGATGGACCAAGAAACATTGCCAATAAGGTCAAGGCCTGAGTTTATCACTTCTTTTGCCAAAAACTGAATTGAGAAATTTGTAGGTTGGTGTCCAATTTAGACTTGAAAATGTGCCTTGTCCTAGTACATTGATGTATTGAAAATAGATGAAAAGGAAAAGGAAAAGTTAGATCTAATTGTTGAAAAGGAGAATTAGATCTTTGCTGCCTAGTTGAGGAACATTTTCCTATCCCAAATGGACACTAGCCTACTCACACCCGCCACTACCTTGTTCATCCTTGCTTTGTAATGTCAAGAATGTTAACATCACATCAAATTCAAATGCATGCAACCAATTCATTCAAAATATGAAAATACATGTTCAAAAGTAGATTTCAAAATTACCCTTTCTTCCACTTTCTTCCTCTAAAGGAACTAGGGATAGTGTGTTTTCCAACACTACAAATAATCTAAACATTTTTTTGTTGCAATTGGATGAAGATAGTGAAATTCCTTTTTTATTGTACCATAGAGTTGTTCCAAAATTTGAAGGTGTAGTTCATTAAATTCTTGGTGCATAGGGAAAAAAACACATCATAAGGAAATAACTGATAGGGGGCAATGTGTTTTCCAACACAACAAATAATGCAAGAAATTTTTTTGTTGCAATCAGGTGAAGATATTGAAATACCATTGTTAGCCTACCAAGGAGTCATTCCAAAATTTTGAAGGTGGACTTCATTGCATTCTTGATGTGTAAGAAACAAAAACTTTTCACAACGAAATAACAGATAGGGGACAATGTCTTTTCCAACACTACAAATAATGTGACACCAACAACCAAGCTACCATAAATAATAAGACTTTAGGTGGCATCACCTATAGGTATATTTGATATTAAAATATATTGAATGCATAATGTATATACACACAACCAACCAATCCACTAATTGAGTTATTATATCTACATTCCCATCATCCACATCACCCTATGCTTCATTCACACCCTCCTCATCCTTAGGGTCACCCTCTATAGCCACTTCCTCTTCATCGTCAAATGTGGCATTAGTGTGATCATCTCCCCGATTCTTTCTTTGAATCGAAGGAACAATATACTGTCAATATCAACATATTTGTAACAAAAATGAAATTGTAAAGCATTTTGACTAACACATTGGAAGGAAAGAGTAATTGGAAGTTAAGAATCAATTACCAAACATGTCGGTTCCTCAAAATTTATCTAAAATGAGGGGACCTCCTCTATACAACCTTTCCGATGAGAATTGATCACGCTCATGTCGCAGTCCACTATAAAGAGGAAGAGGCTGTAGAGGGTGACTTGAATTGAAGGAACAATATATTGTCAAAATCAACATATTCATAATAGAAATGAAATTTTCTAAATGAAATTGTAAAGCATTCTAACTAACACATTAGAAAGAAAGAGTAATTGGAAGTTCATAATCAATTAACAAACACATCGTTGCCTCAATATTCTCCTAAAATGAGGGGACCTCCTTTGTACAACCTTTTCGAAAACGTTGTATAGAGACAAATCTTACCTGTACATTTTTAGAACATGACCATCCCAAAGGAGATGCACCACTACACACCCTGTCAAGTGTGTCAGCCACCTCAACAACATCGTCACTGTACGAAGCACTTTCCCTTTTAAAGTACACATTCATGGTTTGCTGCAATATGTAAAAAAGTTGCAAGTGTTATGGGCAATTAAAGTTCCAAAATTTATTGCTTCATCTCTTGTAAGCAAGCATACATTTTTTTTGATCATAAGAAACAAAATTTGAAGGTGGACTTCATTATATTCTTGGTGCATAGGAAACCAAAAATTTTCACAAAGAAATAACTGACAGGGGACAATGTGTTTTCCAACACTACAAATAATGTGAGCATTTTTTTTGTTGCAATTAGATGAAGATAGTGAAATTCCATTTTTACTATTACAAATAGCATTTAATATCATTATTCATTTGAAAGTATCCATGATGAGAAAAATAGTTTCCCACATATATACATACACAACATTTATTGCTATACTCTATTGAATACCATTGACTATTATATTAAAAATTATTGAGGTCAAAACGATATAAATGTCAACCTTTTTCTTTCATTTATATCCAAGCTACCATAAACAATAAGAATTTAGGTGGAATTTCCTATCGCTATATTTCATATTAACATAAATAGAATGCACATACTATACACACAACCAAATGATGCATTCATGTTAGCTGTAATATGTAAAAAAGTTGCAAGTGTTACAAACAGTTAATTTTCCAAATTTTTTTGCATGTTGTAAGCAAGCATATATTTTTTCAATCATAAGAGGAATTTGAAACACAATTTTTAGTCTACCTAAGACTTGTGATAAATTTTGAAGGTTCCTTTCATTACATTCTTTCTATTTAAATAAAATAATCTTTTGAATACATTCATACTGCCAATATAATTGCTGGTGGGGGATACATAAAAGTATCCAAAATCACCTGAGGTGTGTCCAACCAAATGGGTTCTTACTGTGTAAGTGAGCAAAATGTTTTCATTACATTCATACTATCTATGTGTAATTACAGGTTTGAAAACACTAGGTGTTATCAAACCTACAACCCAAATATTGTTTTAAAACCCTTTACAAGTAACAACCCAATTGGTTACTCACCCATCAGGTGAATTTGGATAGTCTTATATATCCTCAACTTGAAAATCTAGCTTGCACTCTCAAACCTTTAGCTTTCAATGTGTTGAATGAAATAATTTACAACATAGAGTGTTTTCCAATAACAATACTTCTTACAATTGAAAACACATGTCTTAGTCATGCCAACCTTCCCACTTGCAGTGCATAGATAGCTTCTTGCACAAGGAAAAAAACACTGGCGTAATTTGAAGCGACGAGAAACACAAGGGATTTCATTTGGCAACCAGCGTTTAGAGGGTTTTACAACATTGTGTGGGTTGGAGGTTTCATAAATCATGCACAAAGCTCCCACTATGTTTTCTAACCTACAATTGATCATACAAAGTGTTAATGTTTGTTGGAAAACACTGGGTGTTTATAAAATGGTGCCTTCCATTACATTCCTATCATCTAATTAACAAAATATTTTGATGACATTCATACTATTTTGTAAAATTCTAGGTTGAAAAGCATTGGTTTTACTAAATTTGCAACCCACATAATGTTTTAAAATACTTGTCATGACGTTTCCTCCCATCTACCAGTTTTGTGACTTTTATCATCTATCTTGGTAGGGCCTTTAGTACACCATCCCAACATGTTATGTATTTTTTTATGCATTTTTGTTTACATACATAGGTGCATTTTGTCAAGAAATTAGCTATGAGAGGGACAAGCTAATATCCCCACAAAATGCACCATTGGATAAAACACAATGGACAAAATACACCGCTACGCCGTCCCATCATGTTATGTATGTTTCTATGTATGTTTTTATGTATTTTTGTATGTACATAACTACATTTTGTCAAGAGATTAGGTGCATCCATAGAAGGTTTTACAAAATTGTGTGGGTTGGAGGTTTCATAAATCATGCCCTCACCTCCCACTATGTTTTCCAACCTCCAATCATACAGACTATTAATGGTTGTTGGAAAATATTGGGTGTTTAAAAAATGGAACCTTTCATTTCATTCCTACTTTCTAAATAACAAAATATTTTCAAGACATTCATACTATTGTGTAAAATTCTAGGTTGTAAAACACTAGTTTTTCAAAATCTGCAACCCATATAATGTTTTAAAACCCTTTAAAAGTAACAACCCAATTGGTTACAAACCACTCACCTCAATTCTGTTGGTTTTTCGTCTCCCCCACCTACATGTTCACCCCTTGCTCTCCAACGTTTCACTTTCAACCTGCATAATGAGAAAACCCACAACATAGAGTATTTTCCAATAATAGCACTTGTTACAATTTAAAACACATGTCTTAGTCATGTCAGCTTCACTTCCCGCCCACAGTGAATGGATGGCTTCTCGCACAAGGCAAAAAACACTGATGTTATTTGAAGCGGCGAGAAAACTGATCCAATGAAATTTTTAAGGGAGAAACTAATCTCTTGACAAAAAGCAACTATGTATGTAACTTTATAACATAACACCCCATCCCCCATCCCACATGCTGGACAAAATGCACCGACGAAAAGACTTGATGAGAAAATTGACTTGACATTTGCATTATGTTTGTTGAACAATAATTCCAATACAAAACATTTGGGAAGCCTAATTTACATTTGTGTGTTATTATGGTCTCACCTTCACATTTTGTATGGTATATTATATTGAGTAAAAGAAATTTCAATAACAATGTTCCTTAATCACAACCTTATGAAACCCAACTATGCAAAGATGCTTCACAACTGAACAAAGGTACACAATTTAAATGGAGAAATACTGTTAATGTAAAATTATATACATTATGTTCTTTTATAAATATATTTGATCTAATTACCAAGGATTCAAAGGTTCCTATTCTATTTTGGGAGATAAATCATACAAATGTAGTGTTGGAGAAATCATCTTAAAATTAACATAAATCAATTATGAGGAGAATAATTAAAAGGATGCAGTATCATTGTTCACTGTTGTTTGAGAATTTTCCATGTAACACTCACACTTCAAGGAGGAAACATCCTTCACGTAAAATTTTGGAATATAATAGGCACACAATAATGTAACATTTATTTTATTTAAATTAAACTAGAAATTGTTTGCATTTGCCACAATAAGCATCTCATCTATAAATAAATCAAAACTTCTAAATGCAAAATAAATTTTGGAAATTTAACTGACTAGTACACTTGCAATTCAAGCAGGGATAACTTTAAGAAACCCCCGCTCAGCGAAGGTGTAAAATCCTGGTGAATCTTTCCTTTTATTTGAAAAAAAATATTAATTTTCTTGGAAAATCTATAGCACATTATTAAAAAAATTGTAAAATCCTAGCGAATCTTAATAAATAATTGGAAAAAATAATAATCACAATGGTGAATCCTCGTGAATAATCACTAAAAAGATTAATTATAATGCTAAATCTCACCTTTAAAAAATTGCATAGTTGGTCAACGCAGTTCCCCCATATTTTTTTTGTCTTTTGTAATATTGAAGTAGAGGCTTGGGGGCGGCAGCCACCGATGGGGTCAAGGGGTATCACCCCTTGTGGGGGTCAAGGGGGCAGAGTCCCCTTGTGGGGGTTGAGGAGGAAATGCCCCCTCGCGGGGTTTGGGGATAGCGGCCCCGGTGTGCTCCTATTGCGATATAGGCGGGGTCGAGGGGCAAAGCCCATCACCACCAAGCATAAATTCACTATTGAAAATGCATTGGAGCACACACGGATTAAGCATTTTTAAAAATTATCACTTTAGAAAAAAGACTATATGAAAAGTGAAATTATGACCATCGATTAGCTTTTTAATTGGGTGGCTGTAGGAAGATTCTGTGAGTTTATATGCACATGCATTTTAAAACGCTTGTTGAGGCCTGCAATTTGTTTTGGTCCACATGATTAAATCTAATCCTATGGCCCAAAACAAATTTTGGGCCTCAACAAGCATTTTAAAATGCACGTGCATATAAACTCACAAAATCAACCTACAACCATCTGATTAAAAAGCTAATCAACGACAATAAATAAAAGCCTCATTTAAGGCTAAAATATCTCTAAAATGAAATGGTAATTTATTATTAGTGGTGATATTTCCCCAAAATTAATGGTAGGAATATAATATTACTGGAAAATATAATTAATATTTGTAAAATTAGGGGATAAACTACTAGCGAATTAGTTCCAATGACGCGTCGTTTAAAGAATAATGCATTGGCGAATTAATCGTGATAAAATTATTTTTTTGTAAAAACTTGGCGATTCTGCATCCTTTTTAGCTTGTACTATTCACCATTTCTGGAGGTCTCGATTTCAATTATTCGCCAATTGGAAAAGATTCACCATTAAATTTTTCCCTAAATTCAAGTTATGATAGCTAGAATCACCTATATTTAGTGTAGTAGCTTCACGTCACCTAAATATCATCCTTCTCAATCCACCTACCCTTGCTTTCTTCATTTTTTTCCTCAAATATAGCAACCACTTGGAAGGAAGACAAGTGTTAGCAATAGATTAAATTAGAAAATTAAAGACAAAGAATTCATTTTATTCTAAATTTCACCAATATAGGATTATATGTTGTGGTGACTACAAAATTCTAGCTTGTACAAATAATAAACAAACATATTAACTATACAATGGGAATTTAATTTCCAATTTAACCTATTGCTAACACTAGTAGTATATATCAACAATTATATATGTCATTTTTCCATTCTGCAAGAATTGTGAAGCATTGAATGTTCATTCGGATATATGAAAAACTCATCTCTCCTTACATATGAAAGAGGCCATAACTTACAATAATCAATAAGGGCATAGAAGATATATAAGAAGGATACCACATACCACTATCAAACTTATATTTATATCCTATGTCTCTTAATGAACACTTAAATGATGTATTAGTATCATAACCACTGTTCAATGATATTGTAAACTGAACCATTACTTGTATAGACAATTGAAAAAATACAAATTATTGCAAGACACATTGGTTGCTAATCACAGTTTGCATCAATTATGCAAGAATATAGGTTAACAGGTCAACAAAAACATTGGTGATCACCTTGATTGACCAAACAATAGTAGCTAATCTCTTGACAAAACACACCTATGTACATATTAAAACGCATAAAGACATACATAAAAACATGCATAGAATCATACATAACATGAAAAGAAAGAAAAATGAGATGTTAGTGTAGAAAAGAGAATCAGTTGGATGGAGACATGAGAGTCCTATGGGTAAAGGTAGATAAATTTTGTAAATAGATTATTAAAAACAAAACATCTACATTCTTTAATCAAAAAGACACTCTCAAAGCTGAGAATAATATTTGGGTTGCAGGTTTCATACGACATAGTGTTTTCCAACATGCAATTATATGTAGACAACATGCTTCTAATGAAAACCTCAAATTTTGTAGATAGTAAGAATTTACTTGTAGTAATGGAAAATGTATCCCTTTTTCCTTAGTTTGAGAATTAATAATTAATATTAAAATAAACCTAATGTTGCCTTGATTTAATGTTGTAATGTTTTTTACACATTCACATTAAGTTTAGGGCCCTTTTAGACTAAATGGACTTAATGGTGCCTTATTTTGGGTGTTGTAAAGTGTATCTTTATAATTTCACACTAATCTAGGGCTTTATTAATTAATTGAGGTTAATTGACCCCTTTAATTCAAATCCAAGCCTAATTAAATACAAATTATGAGGGATAAAACCTAACATTCATAAATCCCATTATAGAACACTTATAGGACCCATTTGCCACCTGGCGAATGGGTCCTCACTAGGTCCTAGGACTCTATTTTCAAATGATCTTTCACATTGTTCGAAGTGTGTCCTAGCTAAGTGAGCTAGGACCTCCTCACTTAGACCTAGGACCCCTCTTTGAAATATATTTTTGGTGGTCTTTTAATGATTTCAAATCCTAGATTTGATGTCAGCTTGTGATATTTGAATTTTGGGATTAATGTTAAGATATGTATAAATACAAGGTTATTTAATTATGTTTTCAACTAGAATTTTATGAGAAATCAAGAGTAATTTCACAAGAGCATTATAGAGCATTCAAGAGAATTTCTAAGGTATTTAAGGGAAAATTATTGAAGGAATATTGCAGCAATCAAGATCCATTTATGTCAAAGGCATAGTGCATCATGCATGTTGTTGACCTAATGTGTTGATATAGCATTCAAAATCCTATTCAAGCATTATATCAAACCAAGTTCATGATCAAGATCTACATTGAGGACACTTCATGCAAGATTGTTGATTTCTACTCCAAGGTTTTAATTGAGGTTTGGTGAGTTGTGTGACATTGTTTGTTCATTCATCATTCCTTTATGCATTGTTTCATTTCAAGGTTTAATTACCAAAGCCTGGTTTTACCAAGGCAAAACCCTATTCCCTAACGAACAATTTTTTTCTCTCCTTTGATGTGTGATTGCAGGGGTTAGGTTGAAGATCATTTAGAGAGAAAAATTACAAAATTTGTCAAAGTTGTCAAAGTTGCTAAGAAAGTCATCAAATCACGAAAACTAAGCTACAAGATTTATTTTTAGGTTTTCAATAGTATTCGACTAGGATCTAGGAGTGCAAACATTGAAGAACAAAACCCATAAATTGATTTTCTAGAACCCTAGCTAGGACCCATTTTCCATAGGGCGAATGAGTCCTGAGTGAGGCCCCAAAAAACACTTTTTGCAATAGGTACACAACATTTGAACCTCTTAAAACTTTCCTTTTGATTGTTATATTGGTTAGGTTTAATTTGTGATTCTCATTTATGCATTATAACCCTCATAATTGAATGAAACATAGGAGAATGGAAGGTTCATAATTTTGTTAATTCTTTTAGGTGAAACCCCATTTTTTGATGGTTCAATAACTTCATTCACCTTCACAATTTATGGCAACTCTTACTTACACAAAAAAATTGCATTTCAATTTTATCATATGATTTAAAAATAAATGCAAAATATAAATCGTAGGTTGGAAAACACAATGTGGTTTTCCATTTATTTCATTCTATACAAAGCTACATGGTGGAGAACACAGGGAGGAATGTCTTGAAAAGCTTTTGTTAATTAGACAGTAGGAATGTAATGAAAGTCACCATTTTAAAAACATCCAATGTTTTCCAACAACCATTAAAACTTTGTATGATTGCAGGTTGGAAAACATAGTGGGAGGTGAGTGCATGATTTATGAAGCCTCCAACCTAAACAATGTTGTAAAACCCTCTACGAACGTAGCTAATCTCCTGAAAAAACATACCTATGTACATAAAAAAACACATTAAAACATACATAACTATATAGAAACATACATAACATGATGAGATGGCACAATGCGAGGCCCACCAATACAAATGATAAAAGTGATGAAACCTACAGAAGAGAGGAAACTTCATGGTGAGGGAAGTGAGGAGATAATGGCAGTGTTAGCTTAGTTTTCTTGACTTACCAATTGGGTTATTACGTCTAGATGATTTTACAACACTATGTGGGTTGCAAATTTCTTAACACCCATTGTTTTCCAATTTCATTACATTCTTACTATCTAATTCACAAAAGGTTCTCAAGGCAATCACAAAACATACCAAATTGAGGTGGGGTGAATAACCAATTGGGTTGTTACTTGTAAAGGGTTTTAAAAAATTATGTGGGTTATAGAGTTCAAAAAAATAGTGCTTTGCAACCTAGAATTTTATAAAATAGTATGAATGTCTTGAAAAGATTTTGTTAATTAGACAATAGGAATGTAATGATAGGCACCATTTTATAAACACCTAGTATTTTCTAACAAACATTTACAACCCGCATGATTGTAGGTTGGAAAACACAGTGGGAGATGAGTTCATGAATTATGAAACCTCCAACCCACACAATGTTGTAAAATCATCTACACAATGAAGCCAAATGAAATCCCTCATTTTTCCCATTGCTTTGAATTATGCTGACATTTTTCTCCTTGCGTGAGAAGCTATCTGTGCACCATAGGCAGGAAGGCTACTATGACTAAGACATGCGTAGTCAATTGTATCAAGTATTGCTATTATTTGTCAGCTCAATTTTTCAAGTCTTTCCATCAGTGTGTTTTGTTGAGAGAGTGAGATGGGGGATGGGGTGTTATGTTATAATGTCTATACATAGGTGTATTTTGTTGGGAGATTAGCTTCTCCCTACTAATTGTTTAAAGTACTATTATTGGAAAACACTGTGTTGTGGGTTTTTTCATTTTGTCAGTTGAAAGCAAAAAGTTCGAGAGAAGGGGGTAGAGTTTCAAGTGGGCGAGATGAAAAACCAATGAAATTAAGGTGAGGGGTTTGTAACCAATTGAGTTGTTACTACTAAAGGTTCTTAAAACATTATGTGGGTTGCAGATTTTAAAAAACTAGTGTTTTGCAACTTGGAATTTTATAAAACAATATGAATGTAATTTAGACAGTACAAATGTAATGAAATGAACCTTATAATAAGTCTTACACAAAGTACAAATTGCATTTCAATTTATTAATATGATCCAAATATACATGCACAGTATGACTGCAGTTTGGAAAACACAGTGAGAGGTAAGGTGAGAACATGAATTATGAAACCTCCAAGCCACACAATGTTGTACAACCCTCTACACATTGAAGCCAAATACCTTACTAGGTGTTTTTAAAATAGTGTCTTTCATTACATTCCTATGGTCTAAATAACAAAAGCTTTTCAAGACATTCATACTGTTTTGTAAAATTCTAGGTTGCAAAACACTAGATTCTCTAAAACTTGCAACCCATAACCCAAAACAATTTTTTTTTTATAACGAACTAACTTGCATGGGACAGTGTGTTTTCCAACACTACAAATAATGCAAAAATTTTATTTGTTCCAATCAAATGAGAAAAGGGAAATTCCATATTTACGTCACCAAAGAGTTCTGAAATTTGAAGGTGGATTTCATTACATTTTTGGATCGTATGAAACAAAATTTTTTCATGAGGGAATAACTGAGAGGAGACAATGTGCTTTCCAACACTACAAATAATGTGCACATTTTATTTGTTCAAATCAGATAAATAAAGTGAAATTCCATTTTTACTGTAGCAAAGAGTTCAAAAATTTGAAAGTGGACTCCATTGCATTCTTGGTTGTAACAAAACAAAACTTTTCAAAATGAACTAACATGGGATAGTGTGTTTTACAAAATTGCAAATAATGCGAGCATTTTATTTGTTCCAATTAGATGAAAAAAGGGAAATGCCATTTTGTATTTATCCAAATATACATTATATTTCTTAATACATATGATCCAAATATAGATGCACAATATGATTGCAGGTTTGAAAACACAGTGGGAGGTGAGGTGACAACATGATTTATGAAACTTCCAACCCACACAATGTTGTAAAACCCTCTACACACTGAAGCCAAATACCTTACTAGGTGTTTACAAAACAGTGCTTATCATTACATTCCTACGGTCTAAATTACAAAATCTTTTCAAGACATTCATATTGTTTTTTAAAATTGTAGGATGCAAAAAATTGTGTTTAACCTACTTAATTTTTGAAATTTTTTTAGAAACAACAACCTTCAAAATGAGAATATAGAAAATGGAAACATTTTGGGCTTTTTCTCCTTTCAAAATTATGATTTTGAAAACCCATTGGCACAAAACCCACATTGCATTTCAAATGAAAACCCTTTATTTTCCCATCAATGAAAACCCATCTTCACAATGAATAGTCATTCAATATTTCACAGTTAGAACATTAAAATAGAAAAAATTAAAAACCGTCAAGACAAAAACACACAAAATAGCTCTACATTTCAAATGAAGACCCCCTTTTGCAGGGAAACCCCTTTATTTTCCCGTCAATGAAAACCCATCTTCCCAACAAATGGTTGTTCAATTCTTCACAGTGAGAATGTTAAAATGGAAAAATTTGAAAACCCTCAACACAAAAACACATAAACAGCTCTGCATTGGAAATGAAAACCCTTTACACAAGGAAAAATCTTTATTTTCCTGTTAATGAAAACTCATTTTTGAAAAAAATATCCATTCAATTCTTCATAGTTCCTATGCAAAATGAAAAAATGGTATATATTTTTGGTAGATATACATATTTGCTAGCTAGCCACTTTTTCCTGTAGAATGCATCTTGGTAGTGAGAGTCTTGAATCTCGTTCATCCTTCGAATGCCTACAACTCTGTTCTGTGCTCCCTAGCAACCTTGAAAATGGCAATGTTTTAGGCAGTTTGGGATTTTTGTCCATTATATTTTTCATTTTGAAAATACTGCCAGCCCTATCAATTGATGACAGACACCTAAATGATACATGCCTAATCATCTGTCAGCACAGTTCATCAAGTCTTTCTATCAATGCATTTTTTCTAGCACGTGGGATGAGGGATGGGGGTTATGTTATAACGTTACATACATAAGTGATTTTTTTTGGCAGTTTAGCTTCTCCTGATCTTTAAGAATTTCAACAGAAAATCCCAAATTTATTAGGTGCTAGAATTAAATTCAACTTTACTTGGGGATTGAGTTCATATAGATTTATGAATTTCCCCCTCACCCATGTCTCTTTACTTCTCTTGAATTACATTTGTTGTATTAAAAACAAGCAAAAGAAAATTTCGCTCCCCACTACAACTTAGTTTGAATATGATTTTTATTGTTTTTGAAAACATATTATCATATGGTATGGGCAGGGTCATATGTTGAAGAATAGTGAAAGATTTAAATTGATTAATGATGGCATAAATAGACCCCTCCTATGGCCTACTTCTTCTGTGTTTTCTTTACATTTATATGTTGTTTTGAAACTAGTCAATTGCTAATAAAGGAACCTCTTTCACCCTTGCCTCAATTTAGAACAAATAAACCCAATTTGTTTGTGAATTAAATTAAATGCCATAATGTTTAGGGGCAATGCCTAGCTTTAGGTAGCAGGTTTGAGATTGTTAAATGCTCAATATCAACATAGAAATGACTCATAGTAGCTTAGTCTTAGCTTTTAAATCATAAAAAATTGACTGGTGATAGATTTTTCGTAAAGTTATGTTTTGGATTAGAATTGTAACTCTAGTCACCCAATATTTCATGTTTCTAGAATCACCGTGACTAAAGAACAAATGCAATGACTAATAAGTGCATAATTAAATTCTTTTTTCTTCATAGTTTAAGATGCGTTTGTCTTTATATAGCAAATAAAATAAGAGCTACAATATAATATTTTTGGATAAATTTGGAGTAAATTTATGTAGTGTTTAGTGAATTATTGCTTAAAATTTTCTCTTCTAGTTAGTTGTGTCATGATATAGTTTTTGATTAGAGGTAAAAAATGGGTTTTCAAGGGGTTTGGAACCCTTACAAAAAAGATCAGCTGAAACTATAGAAAACTACAAAAAGCATATATCAGCCCATACGCATCACACCATCAGTAAGACAACAGCTAAAAAGGATATTGTTATTTGTGTGAAAGCAAATATAAATAGTATGAATATGCATCAGATGTTACAAATATATTTCATATGAATTAAACATGAAGAACATTGAATGTAGTTAAGAAATTGCTTAAAGATTAAATTAGTATTCCATTTACATTAAATAGTGTATAACAATGAATTTATTAATGCATGTACTTTACCTGTTGCATGAAGTTAAAAAATATCATTAAAGATCAATTTACATATTTATAACTAGTTACATGTAAAAACCGAATTGCATGTTAATTATATGTTTATCATCATTATTCATGAAAAGATGAAATAACTAAGATGCTAATATATAATTTGTATGAATGAAAGAAAAGAGTTATTTATTTTATGATCTTTGGATATACATGTTATTCTATATGTGGATTGGGTTTACCTTCTAGGTAGGGTGTTGAATATGGAGCAACAAAGGACAATCCTCTTTTTGGGATTTTTTGGTTTATTCTACTGCTTGGCCAAAGCCATGTGCTCATTAAAATAGATGGAATTTACATAGAAAATTTATTTATATGATTCTCTACCATATCTTGATAGTAGGAAATTGCATGTTCATAATAAAAATGCATGTAGATATTTCAAGCTTGCATCGGGTTTCCCTCCTGTTATTTGTTTCCAAGTTGCTAGGTACTTTTGTAGGGTTGGGTATTCTTCAAGTAAGAAGAATTTCTGGGAAGCATAAGCTTCATGGTTGGGCAGACAAACGTTTGAGCCATGTTCTCATCTCTTGAATTACTGATGAATGTAAGGGTCAATGGCGGTCGAAGACTATATTATTTATATCCTCACACTATTCTTGTATCATTATTTGTATTTGTACTTCTAGATTGTACATTTAATTGAATTCATGCAATGAGATCCATAGTTGTACTTTTGTATATTTTATATTATTTTCTTTTACCTGGATTATGCACAACAAATATGATGATGTGTCATGACATTTATTTATCTAATGAAATCATATCATTTTTATTTCATATTTATGAGATAATGAGTTATTATTTATTTTTGTGATATTATATTGGGTCACAATCTTACATTTGGTATCAAAACTTAAGGTTTAACACTAGGGCCTTTTTTCTACTACACTAAGATGAAAAACTTGATCTAGGTCATTTCATAACCATTTTGGAAGCACTAGGATCTCTGGTTCATGTTTTGGTGAGTTAATGTTTGGATCCTTGCATGGTGCCTTGGGTAGCATTTTTGGAGGGTTTAGTGTGAACCAACTCGTGTAGTGTGTTGGAGGAGGAAGAGTCCTAACACATTTGATAGGGATATAAAAATACCCTTGGTTGAGAGTCACCTAAGTGGGGAATGATCACTCTTTGATGAGTTGTTTTTTGTGTGAGAGCTTTGGTTGGGTCTTGGTGTGCATGATTGTGTTGTTGGTAACAAGTGTTGTTCCCATTTTTCCCTAACATGATATGTTTGAGAAATTATTGCTTTTGAGGGTTAGTTAGGCCCTTCAATTTCTGAGAAGTGCTTTCATGAGTGGTTAATATTTTGATGTCTTGATAATGTTAAGTATGAATGTGTACCTTTGAGTGGTCCTACTTATTTTTATGAGTCCTCACTTATTTTTATGAGTCCTCTTTGGATGTTTGTATATGGATGCATTGATTGGAATTATCTAGATATTAATATTTGGCCCATGAATGAGCATTTTGAAATGTCTTATGTGATATGCATTGAAATTAATGTGGGCATGTTATATGCCTGAATTGTAAAGATTTGTTCTTCTAGTAATGTTGGCTATAGTACATTGTGCATTGTATCCTTAGTGAAGTATCATCATAGGTGTGAAATGATCATATTAATGCATGAATAAAATGTTACATTGTCATCATAGAATATTTGGGTCAATGATTTATATCCCCAAATCATGTCATCCTTAGGATTCTCATAAGAACCTAGATAGGTATTTAGTATTGTTTTTCCTCTTTCAAGGAATGCATGATCAATTGTTAAATGAAATTATGCTTATTAGGAGCATTATGCTAGGTTGTCCTAGAACCTTAGTTGTAATGTGTCATGTGAATGACATGGATGTAATTTTGTTTAGCATATGGTAGTGATTCATGATGTGAGTAATGTGTGTGTCATTGCATAGTAATTGTAAAAATTCTTTGTGGAAATGGTACTTGGGTGAAGCCCTACCTTTGTGTGGATATAAATTGGGGGTGTCATAGTGAACCTTGTAAATGCCTTCTTGTATTATAATGTGATCATGTCTAGATGAAGTGCATTGGGCTAGTGTTGTTCTTATTAGCATGGTTGAGAGAAATTGATGAATTGTATTTGTATTGTGTTTGTGCATACTTTCTCTAACATACTTTAAATGTATTACAACACATTATGTAGCCATTGCTCCCTTATATGTGGCTAACCTTAGTCACTTAGTTAATGTGATCATGATTTTCAAGTTTGATGTTTTATTTTGGTTATTGATGAACTCTCTCATCATTGATTACGACTTGAAATTGAATCAGGGATAACTTTAAGAAACCCCCCCTCAGCGAAGGTGTAAAATCCTTGCGAATCTTTCCTTTTATTTGAAAAAATTATTAATTTTCTTGGCGAATCTATAGCACATTATTAAAAAAATTATAAAATCTTGGTGAATCTTAATGAATAATTGGAAAAAATAATAATCACAATGGGGAATCCTAGTGAATAATCACTAAAAAGATTAATTACAATGGTGAACCTCTCCTTTAAAAAATTGCATAGTTGGTCCGTGCAATTCCCCCATATTTTTTTTGTCTTTTGTAATATTGAAGCAGGGGCTCGGGGGTGGCAGCCACTGGTGGGGTTAAGGGGGCAGAGTGCCCTTGTGGGGGTTGAGGGGGCAACGCCCCCTCACAAGGTTTGGGGATAGCGGCCTTGACACACTCCTGTCGTGATATAGGCAGGGTTGATGGGAAAATCCCCTCACCACCAAGCATAAATTCAATATTGAAAATGCATTGGAGCACACACGGATTAAGCATTTTTTAAAATTCTCACTTAAAAAAAAGACTACATGAAAAGTGAAATTATGACCATCGATTGGCTTTTTAATCGGATGGTTGTAGGCTGATTTCGTGAGTTTATATGTACGTACATTTTAAAACGCTTGTTGAGGCCCAAAATTTGTTTTGGGCCACACGACTAAATCTAATCCCGTGGCCCAAAACAAATTTCGGGCCTCAACAAGTGTTTTAAAATGCACGTGCATATAAACTCACATAATCATCCTACAACCATCCGATTAAAAAGCTAATCGACGACAATAAATAAAAGCCCTATTTAAGGCTAAAATATCACTAAAATGAAATGGTAATTTATTATTAGTGGCGATATTGCCCCAAAATTAATGGTAGGAATATAATATTATTGGAAAATATAATTAATATTTGTAAATAGAGTATAAGCTACTGGTGAATTAGTTCCAATGATGTGCCATTTAAAGAATAATGCATTGGCGAAAAATCGAGATAAAATTATTTTTTTGTAAAAACATGGCAATTCTGCATCCTTTTTAGCTTGTACTATTCACCATTTTTGGAGGTCTCGATTTCAATTATTCGCCAATTGGCGAAGATTAGCCACTAAAGTTTTCCCTGCATTGAATTTTTAATTTTCTTATGAGCAGACTAGTCACCAAAATTTATATCTATCTATTATGTGGCATTTGATCACATTTGATTGAGTGTTTTCATTGAGCTCATTTTTTTCTCTTATTTTTGGAATCGATAATTCTCCCTCTTGGGTTGTATTTTTTATCTTTGTGTCGACTATTCTAAATGTTTGAATTTTTTTTATCTTTTTATATGTTATGTTTGTTCCCTATGATGTTCATAATGAGCCCCTGATAGAATGTATGAGGGAGAAAATGGTAGATAATATTCTAAGTCTTGGTGTTTGTGTTAAATAAAATAATATTGCTTCAGTTCTTGTTCTTAATGAAATAGGAGTGGATGTTGTGTGATGTTTGATAATTATTGTGAAATGCTTGTATTCATATGGTTTCCATCTTTGTGTGACTTTAATGTGTTTGAATATCCTTGTGCTTGGAATTAAGTGAACTATATCCAAATATTTGTATGCAAGTATTTATGAAATTATATGTTCTTTGAGTGTGATTGTGTAGATAATTGTTTAGTATCATGCCTAAATATATTTTCTAGTAGATGGTTAAATTCAATTTAGTCCATCAATTGTGTATGCTCTTGCTTATCATGGCTTTGCATTTTGTGGTCTTGTGACTATGTTTTTGAGTGACTTTGCATATTAGTGGAGTGTTTGTGATGCAGGAGCATCAAATGGAAATATTGCATCAATCAAATAAATTTTTAATTTTGTGTTCATTTTATTTTAATAATTTTTGTTGAATAAGATTACAATATTAATCCAAAAATATTTATTAAATAAATTGGCTTAATTATTGTGCAAATGGTCTAGTGGAAAGTGGTGAAGAGTGTAGTTTCTAGATTAAAAATTTAGGAGGGAAAAATTATGGTGTTAATTTTTGACAGTTGCAACTTGTGACAACTCATTAATGTTCCTAAAATGTAGCAATGGAGAATTTGGACACCCATATTGAGTGATTGTATTTTTCTAATTTGGGTCCCTATTTTTTAGGAGTGGGAATCCAAGTTGTCACCTAAACTTGGAGATTTCCAAGAAGTGGATTTGAAGATGCCTTTTAAGAATTTAATATTTTTTTAATATATTTATGATGATTATTCAATGTTGGGCATGGAAGAGGAGAGTGACAAAAAAAGGAGGTTGTGGTTGATTTGTTCAAGAGGGAGACTTGATAATTTTTAGATTGTCATTTTCTAGAATTTGGAGAGTTTTTGGGTGTAGCTCTTGGGGAAGAGGCCCAAAATCCATTATTGTTGTAATTTTTGGAGGTGATATACAACAACAAACAAAGTTGGTTATTGCAACAGTGGTTGGTAAAGTGAAGATTGCAGATTGGAGAGCTTGTTTCATGGTTTAGGGAGTTAATTTGAGGAAGGAGGATTTACAAATTGTATGTGATGTTGTATGTTATTATATTGTAGGTTTAAACCTATTATTATTATTTTTTTCATTAGACCATATGAATGAAAAGCATATGTAATCTGATTTCAATAAGTTGTGAAGCATATGATGCATACTTAAGTAGTGAAGCTTAAGATTGTTGTAGCAGATTTTTGTGTTTATTTCAATCATATTATAGGTGCTTGAATGTTTTTGTGAGTTTATTTTGAAGGTGGTTGGATGCTACTTTATTAGTGGTATCAGATCTAGTGTTCTTGAGTGTGTAGGTAAAAGTGTTGACTAGAGACAATTTGTCCTAGGACATATGGTGGTGTGTGTGTGTGTGCTTTGTGTGTAAATAGATAGCTGAATGTGAGGTAGTTTACTTGCAAAGATCTTGAGGATTTGAAGATTTGTGTTGAGACTTTACGAGGCCTTGAAAATGCCAAAGAAGAAAGACAATATTTTTCTATAGTTGTATATGTAGGTGAATAGGATGGAGAAAATATTGTAGAAGTATGCTTTGAGGAAGGTATAAAGAAAGAGAGTGAGAAGGAAGATAAAAGTGTAGCAGAGGTTGAGAGGAAAAAAGGTGCAACAATTGAATATGAAGAATATGTTGCGACAATGATTGAGGAAGTGAAAGAAGTGAGAAGTGAAGAGAAGAAAGTAGAAAAGGGTCTTGAAAATGAGAACAATGAAGATGCAATTGTGGAACTTGAAGTTGTAGCGATGAAGTGAAAGGATGTTGTAGCAAATGGTAAAGATGAAGATGATTAGTTGTAAAAAGAAGAATGGATGGAAAATATTATCATTGTAGCAAAGGATGAAGAAAAATATGTTGGGGAAACAAAAGAGAATGAGGTGAGTGTAGAAAAAATTGAGCTTAATTTTCCTTTATTTGCAAAGATGAATGTAGAGGATGTAGTTGAAAATTCATGTATGGAAAGTACATATTTGCATGTAGTAATTGTAGATGATGGTGTGGGAGGAACTTGGTGGAGGTGGTTGATTTATGGTGGGTTGGATCCCACGAGGAAGGAAAGGAGGGGAGAAGAGATGTGGTGAAGGAAAATGATCTATGGTGGATGTGAGTCCATGAGAGGAAGGAGGAATAAGGAGCACACTTGGTGGAGGAAAATAAGTGTCTGAGATAAGTGATAGAAGAGGTAGAGGAAGAAATTATTTCTATCTAAATCAGTGATGGAGTTTGTTGAGGGTTGTTCACAACCTAACAGGATTTTCCTACCATTCAACTCCATTTTGTGAGACAAAGCTCTAAAAAATTTTCTATCTTGGGTGTATGATGCAGAAGCATCCATAATTGAATGGAAATCTTGCATCAATAAAAAAATGTTTAATTTTGTGTTGATTTTATTTTAACAATGTTTTGTTGAATAAGATTGCAATATTAATACAAAAATATTTATTAAATAAATTGGCTTAATTATTGTGCAAATGGTGTAGTGGAAGGTGGTGAAGGGTGTAGTTTTCAAATTAGAAATTCAGGAGGGAAAAATCATGGCATGAATTTTTGGGAGTTAGAACTTGTGACAACTCATTAATGTTCCTAAAATGTAGCTGTGGAGAATCTAGGCACCCATATTGAGTGATTGTCTTTTTCTAATTTGGGTCCCTATTTTTTAGGAGTGGGAAACCAAGTTGTCACCTAAACTTGGAAATTTCCAAGAAGTGGATTTGAAGATGATTTTGAGAATTTAATTTTTATTTTAATATATTTATGATGATTTTTCCATGCTATACATGGTAGATGGGAGTGATAGTAAAAGGAGGTTGTGGCTGATTTGTTGAAGGGGGAGACTTGACAATTTTTGGATTGTCATTTTCTAGAATTTGGAGGAAATTTTTGGGTGTAGCTCTTGGGGAAGGGGCCAAAAATCCATTATTTATGTAGGTTTTGGAGGTGATATATGTACAACATCAAACAAAGATGGATATTGTAGGTTATTGTAGTAGTGGTTGCTAGGGTGAAGATTGCAGATTGGAGAGCTTGTTTCACAGGTCAAGGAATTGACTTGAGGAAAGAGGATTTATAGATTGTATGTGATGTATGTTGTTATATTGTAGGTTTAAACCTGTTATTTGATAATTTTTCATCAACCCATATGGCTAGAAAGCATATGTAACCTGATTTCAATAAGTTGTGAAGCATTTGATGCATATTTAAATAGTGAAGCTTAAGATTGTTGCAACATATTTTTGTGTTTATTTCAATCATATTCGAGGTGCTTTAATTTTGTTGTTAGTTTATTTTGAAGGTGGTTAGATGCTACTTCATTAGTGGTATCATAGCTAGTGTTCCTGAGTGTGCAGGTAGAAGCGTCGATTGAAAGTAGTTTACATCAAGACTTGTGGTGGTGTGTGTGCGATTTGTGTGTAAATAAGATTATCAAACATGAGGTAGTTTATATGTGAAGAAATTGAGGATTTGAAGATTTGTGTTGATCCTTTTTCAGGACTTGTAAATTCCAAAGAAGAAAGGAAAAAAAATCATAGTTGTGTATGCAAGTGAATAGGATGGAGAAAATTTTGCATAAGTATGCTTTGTGGAAGGCATAAAGAAAGAGAGTGAGAAGGAAGAGAAAAGTGTAGCAAAGGTTGAGAGGAAAAAAGAAGGTGCAACAATTAAAGATGAATATTTTGCAACAATAATTGAGGAAGTGAAATAAGTGAGAAGCGAAGAGAAGAATGTCTAAGAGAATTCCAAAAATGAGAACAAAGAAGATGCATATGTGGAACTTGAAGTTACAGTGATGGAGTGCAAGGATATTGTAGTAAATGGAAAAGATGAAGATGATTTGTTGGAAAAAGAAGAAGAATGGATGGAAAATATTATTGTTGTAGCAAAGTATGAAGAAAAATATGTTGGGGCAGCAAAAGAGAATGAGGTGAATGTAGAAAATTTTGAGGTTAGTTTACCTTTATTTGTAAAGATGAACGTAGATGATGTAGCTGCAAATTGATGTATGGATAGTACATATTTGTATGTAGAAATTGTAGATAATTGTGTAGGAGGAAGATGGTGGAGGTGGCCAATTTATAGTGGGTTGGATCCCACAAAGAAGCAAAGAAGGGAAGAAGAGATGTGGCAAAGAAGGATGGTCTATGGTGGATGTGAGTCCATGAGAGGAAGGAGGAACAAGGAGCACACTTGGTGGAGGAGGATGACAAGTGTCTAAGCTAAGTGTTCGAAGAGGCAAAGGAAGAAATAATTTCTATCTAAATTAGTGATGGAGTTTGTTGAAGGTTGTTTACAACCTGAAAGGATGGTCCTATCATGCAACTCCATTTTGTGAGATCAAGCTCACAAATTTTTCTACCTTGGGTGTTTGATGTAGGAGCATCCATGATTGAATGGAAATATTGCATCAATAAAAAAAAATGTTTAATTTTATGTTGATTTTATTTTAATAATATTTAGTTGAATAAGATTGCAATATTAATCCAAAAATATTTATTAAATAAATTTGCTTAATTATTGTGCAAATGGTGTATGGAAGATGGTGAAGAGTGTAGTTTCCAAATTAGAAATTCAAGAGGGAAAAATCATGGTGTGAATTTTTGGGAGTTACAACTTGTGACAACTATTAATGTTCCTAAAATGTAGCAGCAGGAAATCTAGGCACCCATATTGAGTGATTGCCTTTTTCAAATTTGGATCCCTATTTTTTAGGAGAGGGAATCCAAGTTGTCACCTAAACTTGGAAATTTCCAAGAAGTGGATAAATGAAGATGCTTTTTGAGAATTTAATATTTTATTTTAATATATTTAAGATGGTTTTTCCATGCTGGGCATGGTAGACGAGAGTGATAGCAAAAGGAGGTTGTGGCTGATTTGGTGAAGGGGGAGACTTAACAATTTTTAGATTGTCATTTTCTAGAATTTGGAGGAGAGTTTTTAGGTATATCTCTTAAGAAAGGGGCCCAAAATCCATTATTGTTTTAGGGTTTGGAGCTGATATACAACATCAAACAAAGTTTGATATTGCAATTTATTGCAGCAGTGGTTGGCAGAGTGAATATTACAGATTGGAGAGCTTGTTTCATAGTTCAGGGAGTTGATTTGAGGAAAGAGGATTTTCAGATTGTATCTGATGTTGTATGTTGTTATATTACAGGTTTAAACCTATTATTTGATAGTTTTTCATCAGCCCATATGGTTGGAAAACATATGTAATCTTATTTCAATAAGTTGTGAAGCATTTGATGCATATTTAAATAGTGAAGCTTAAGATTGTTGTAGCAGATTTTTGTGTTTATTTCAATCATATTCCAGGCACTTGAATGTTGTTGTGAGTTTATTTTGAAGTTAGCTAGATGCTACTTCATTAGTTTGTCAAAGTGTCTTAAGAACCAAAACCCATGTTATTTGATAGCATGAATACGTACATGGAGTCATTTGGTATGAAGTTGTGTTAGTAAGTGTTCAACACATATTATTATGTTTACTACATTATATTATTTATATCTACCTTATTAATTTTCTAGTTGAGGTTGAACTGGTGGGTTTTGGGAGTTACTCCTTGGTTATTTAGTGGTCTTCCTTTCTTTAGGTTAGAAGATGTAGTTCTAGTTTGAGGAATTAGTTATCTTGAGAATACTTAGTGGTTGAACCCTATAGTGGTTGATGGTCTTCTTTTTAATTGTGATTGCTTGATCTTGTTGGGTTGTTAAACCCTTAGGAGGGTCATAGTGAGTGACATGATAATGAATATTTGAGTTTTTCTCTTATGCTTTATGTTCCATTGCTTCGATTTCAAAACCTCATTGTTGGAGGGCTTATACTTTTCAAAGGTAGTATCCTATATTCTTGCCTCTATGAAACCTTATGTTATTCGTAGTCTCATCTTGAGGAGTTAGTGTGATTAGAATTTTTTTTCTTTTCCAAATGGTACTGAGGAAGAACCTTGTGAGTGTGTTGTAGTTGGAAGAGAGACATACTCTTTTTCTGCATGGAGGTGAGGTAGAATTTCCTCTAGTCTTGTGTCAAGGAAGGGTTAGTGTTGGTGTAATTAAATGTCATGTACCTTGTCCTAGGTCATAATTACACTTTAGTTAAGTTTACTTAGGGACCACATAAGAGGTTGTTGGAGAATTTCTACTTTTGGTGGACTTGACATGTCATTACCTCATCATTTCCACCTTTTGTGGACACATCATGTGATTATCTCTCCACCTTAAGTGGAGTGATAGCTCTTCATAGTTGTCTCATGTCATAAGATTATGACACTTGTCATAATCTTATGCCCTTCTATGTTCTCACCTTGGCTATATAACCAAGAGGTCTCTCTCATTTGTAATCAAGTAGAATCATGTCAAATCATTGACATTGAATACAATATATTCTTGTCATATCATATATTCTCTCTCTTTTCTTGTGCTTTCCATTTGGTCCATAGAACTTGGCATCCATAGCCAATTATAATAGTTAGCAAGCTTTTGTGCCTTGTCATTGGTTGTATTATTAACCAAATGGAGTTCCTAGCTACTGTGTTAATCCTTGAATGAGATCATGTTGTCTTGTGGTTTGTTGGACCCAATAGTTGGTTCATACCATTAGTTGCAAGGGAAGTTGGTGAAGGTAGTTTAGTGATCCCTGAAGTGGTTGTGCACCTAATGGTGGGAGGTCACTTAGCTTGTGCACCCCTATAGTTCTATGTTTTGAGTTTGGTACCTAGACTTGGTGAGAATTATAGAGGATTGATATGTGAGTATGATGTGTACGAAGGATCATGTTTGAAGAAACCAATAATTGGGAAGAATTGATAAGATAATTTATTCACACCTTTTCATTTTATAATGAAAGAACAAAAAAATAACACACTAATCAAAATAAAGGAGATCATATTTATACCAGAGGAAATTCAGGAAATAGAAATACCAAAAACTTCCACACTGCATCCTCAATCAGAAGGCATATAGAAATATATAGAATGACTTGATAAAGAGATTGGATTATTAGAAAAAGATGTTTCCTAACAAAGAAGGATGATGAGGATGTTAATAATATAGACATATAAATTCAAAAAGGGGAAAGAGAACTAGAATATCTCATTAAGGCCAAGAAAAAATACTATAACCAACCCATTAAACTAAAAGAAGAAAATATTTCTAAAGAAGGGGATCCTAAATTGGCTAAGATAGGATATTATTGGGATGACAAATGGGTAGAAAAGTTGCAGAAATGTTATCTGAATTTGACAAAGATTTTCCTTGAAACTTTATAGATTTAAAAGGAATAAATAAAGAATTAGGTGTTATAAAATATAATTGAAAGAGGGAGCTAAATGATTAAAAAAATCCCTATTGATTAAACCCTAATATGAAGAAGAAAGTAAAAATAGAAATAGATAAATGTTAGAGGTTGGAATAGTCAAACTACTGGAAGATTCAGATTGGATTAGTCCCATGATAATCTAGAAAAAGAAGATAGGAGAAACAAGGATTTGCATCAACTTTAGATAATTGAATAAAGCATGCATCCATGACCCTTTTCCAACACCATTTATAGAAGAAATTTTGGAATCACTAGTAGGGAGGGAAATATACTCATTTAATGATGGATTTTTAGGATATCACCATGTGAGAATAAGTGAAGAAGACTAGCCAAAAATAATATTTATACCAAAAGGGGAGTCCTACATGTATACAGTGATGCCATTCGACTTGAAAAATGCACCTATGGTATTTAACAAGATTATGATAAATACTTTCAAAGAATTTATACATGACTTCTTGGAGGTATATTTGGATGATAGGATATTATATGGTTTGGTAAAATATCACATCCAAGTGCTTAGGATGATGCTTACTAGATGCAAAAGCATGCATATCATGGCAAATTTGAAAAAATGTGCATTTGTGGTACCATATGGCACATTATTAGGTTATATCATATGCAAAGAAGGGTAGATGGTAGACCCTATGAAAGTTGCATTAATAATGACACTACCAACACCAAAAACACCTTTTGAAGCAAAAACCTTTTTGGGTTATCACCACAAGTTTATAAAGGGGTATGTTAGAATAGATACACCTACAAAAGAACTATTCAAAAAGAAATTTGGTTGAAGCATTGATTGGATTGAGGAATCCTAGCAAGCATTTGACACCCTAAAAACCACTATGAAAGCACCAATAATCATATTCTTAGATTGGACCACAACCTCCCATGTGCATGTAGATGCCTTAAAAATTGCCATAGGAGTAGTATTAGCTCAACCTAAGGAGAACAAAGATCACCCTATAGCATTCACAAGTAGGGAAATTTCTAAGGAAGAAAAAAATTATAGCACCATTGAGCGAGAAGCATTAGCTATGGTCTATACACTACAAAAATTTAAGTATTACCTTCTATCAACACCATTTACATTCTTCAAAGACCATGAACCACTGAAATACCTACTCAATAGGTTGGTCATCCAAGGGAGAAATATTGTTGGCTACTCTTTTTGAGGAATTCGATTATAAGATAATGGTGAAACCTTGAAAACATAATCAAGGACCAAACTGCCTATCAAGGATAGAGATAGGAGAAGAACCAATGCAAGTACAATGATGGGGGGTTTTGTCAAACAACCCATCCAAGCATCCATAGCATAAAATGAATTCTTGTTCCATAATCATAAGCATATGCAAATACAAATCCAAGGAAAATATTTTCAAATCTTCAATTCCAACAACACATTGAGAAAATCAAATCCTCCTTGCAACAATCCTACAAGCAAGAATTCCTTCAACTTATTACAAATCTGATTTACAAGACTCATAAATTAACTACAAACATTATCAAAACAGAAACAACATCACCTCTCCAACTTCTAAGCATATAGAATGGGGTGCCCAGATGCTCTCTCCTTCACACTTCTACTTTCTTTTTTTCCTCTTTTTTTGTCCCAGAGCTTCTAAAACCACCACTTTCTATCTACCATTATTCCCACATTCGTTTGAATCTTCTAAAATTGTTTATGGGTTTTATGCGTCTCCTTCCCAAATTTCTAAAACATTTTGAATTTTTCCATTTCATTATGATATAAGAAAGTTATTCTCAATTTACTGAGATTGGGTCTCATAGTTATGACCCTAACAATCTTCCTCTCCCCAAAAATTCCATTCAAACCTCTAAAATACTCATTACTCCTTCCTGGATGTGGGTTTTCCTCTTTCATATATGTGCATTCAATTGTAATTAATAATTGGTCTTCCAACCTCACAACCCACTCTCTCCACCTCCCCCAACACCCGACATTCCAATCTTGCAACAAAATACAAATTCAAATTTTCAAAGTGGAGTTATAGAGCATATTAATTTCCCACTCTAAGCTTGGGTGTGGGATTTTCCTTTTTGGAAATTTACATATTTCAACAATTTTAAAACAATTTAAAAATGAATCAATTAAACAATTTAAATTTTCCACAATCCGTCACCAAATTTTACTATGCTAGAGGAGTTGAGAATTTCAATAATTTGTGTCTACAAACAAAAATAAAAACAAAACACAAGCATAAAAGTTTAAAATATTTTTGGTTGTGCAGGATTACTTGGTACCCCACATCATATAGGAGGACTACTAAGCTGACACCATTTCAACTAGTCTATGTGATTATGTGGTAGTTACAATGAAATTCATAATCTTGAATTTACATGACACACTAACTTTGCGGTTGGATAATGATGAATCCTTAGTGCAAAGAATAGAAGAACTAGAAAATTGGATGAGGATAGATTCATTGCATTATATAATCAAAAGGTAGAGTGACAAAGATAAAATGCTTGGAATGATAGGAACCTCTGCACAAAAACTTTTCAAATAGGGGACCTAGTATTAATTTACAATAGTAAATTTAAAAAGCAAGGAAATCTAAGGTAAGGTGGCTAGGACCATACTCTATTTATGAAATTGTAGACTCAGGGGTGTTGAGATTAAATAGATTAGATGACAATAAACTCACATGGTATGTGAATAGTGCTAGAATTAAACATTACCACCTACCCAAGGGATAAAAATACAAATTTTGAAAGACACAAATTGTACATTATGTAAAATATGTAGCATATATCTCTAAAGAATAAAAATCAAACCTTTAACAAACACAAATTTCAAACAGTTACAAAACCCATGAAAGATAATGGGAAAGAAATATCAATGTGAATACCAAAGACAAGGCTATTCAAATTCCCTATAGCTCCACCTAATTCACTTTAAATTCCAAATCCTTATACTAACTTGAGCAAAGGGTAGACACTCTAATGGAAGGACAACAAGAAGAGATTACTAAGTTATAGGAGGAAATGAAAAAAAATCACAAAGACACTCTTGGACTCAATCCTATAAGAAGAAAAAGCTAAGAAACAACCATCATCTAATCCAAGAATTCCACCACACATACATGCAAAAGAGGAACAAAAACAAGAAGAAGAGGGGATGACCACATTAGTTTCACCCATACAATTTGCCAATTTTTTTTTGGCACAACAAAAGAAAATTTAACCAACACCAATTCCTAAACTCATATACCTTATAGTAATGGGCTCATAGGTTAATTTGGTGGACATCTCCCCATTAATTTTTTTACAAATGGGAGACATTTTCCATGCTAGTGGCAAGGAAGAGATCTTACAACATGTGGATAATACAAATCAATTAGAAGAAGCAATATAAAATTTTCAAATTCCCCTTCCATAAATATAAAGGGACACTTCCCTTCCACTACCACATCAATTTAAATAGCTAGTGGATGGCCACCAAGTAGACCTAAAGGCACAAAAAGAGAAAATTAGACAAGAGGCCTAGCAAGAGATTTTAAAAAAGAACACAAAAGAGGATACCGAATGATGTGTATCGGACCACTCACAACTAGAGAAGAAATTAAATAATATACAACAAAGTATATTAGAGACTAATGTCCTCTATCAATTCTATCTTCAATGGCCTACCCTTGCAAAAGCACTTAAATACCAAATAACACAACTAGAAGGCTAGATAATACAAGCTACAACATCATATGATCCATTGAAAGATATGGATGGAGCAATAAGGACCCAACTAGAAAACACACATACTCAGTTGTAGCAGCTACAAGATCAAAGAGAGAGCATTAAGATACAAGTGAAACAATTTTGAGAAATAGTGAGCATCAAAATTGAACATTTATGCAGAGTGATAGGAGAGGTTAGATCTATTGAAAAACAAATCCAGATCCCTAATTTATGCCCTTAGTTATGGATTTCTCTTGTGGATAGGTTTAACCAGAAGTTGGCTAGTTGGAAAGGGTCCCTCTTGAGTCAAGCTGGTAAAGTTATGTTACTTAAGGCTTCTCTTCAAAATTTTACTGTTTATGCCCTTAGTTTGTTTAAGATTCCTACCAAGTTTGTTGAGATCATTGATAAGATTCACAAATGCTTCCTTTGGTTGGGGGTTGAGGAGAAGGAGATGATTTTTTTGGTTGCTTGGGAGAATGTGTGCAGACCTAAGAAGTTTGGGGGTCTTGGCTTGAGGAATATTAGAGCGTTTAACAATTCCCTTTTGGCGAAGTAGGTTTGGAGAAATTTTGTGGATACTCGTGAATGGAATACTATCTGGCATAGTAAATACTTTTGAGGGATTGAATCTTTTAAATATTTTCTTAGTTCTCAAAATCTCCCCATTGGTTCTTCCCTCTGGAAGAACACCATTAAGGCCAGGGACCTTGTAGGTAAAGAGGCTGGTTGGAAATTGGGAGATGGAAAGAAAATCCAATTCTGGGAAGACCAGTGGATTGGCAATGATTGTTTGTGTAATATCCAGACCTTTGGGATTCATAAGGAGGATTGTAAATCCAGGTTTGGTTTTTTGGTTAGGGATTATTGGAGGAATAACCAATAGGTTGATATTTCCTTAATTAGTTTGGATCTCTAGCCTTTGCAGGTTCTTCTTAATTCAGTCAAGCTTAGTTCATAGGGTCAGGAGGACTCTTTGGTTTGGAAGTTGACCTCCTTAGGGATCTACTCTGTCTCTTATGTGGTGGCCTCTTGTTATTCTAGCCTCCACTCCCCTGCCTGGGATAAGGTGTGGGTGCACAACCTTACTCCAAAAGTTAACATGTTTGTGTGGATTCTCCTTTAGAACAAACTGTTGATTAATGATAATCTTTGTAAGAGGGGTTTCTCCTCTTAATAGGTGTTATTTTTGTTGTGTGGAGGCGTCGACTTCCTCACATATTTTTCTCCTTTCTCCTTTTGTTTATGCTATTTGGGATAGGATTCTACAAATGTGGGATCTTAGCTGGGTTTTTCTTGGAACTATCTTGGACTATTATAACTAGTGGAAGGTCCCTTCAAAGAATTAGGTGCTGAATTTGGTTTGGAACTATATCTTCCCTCACCTTGCTTGGGGCCTTTGGAAAGAGTGTAATAATTTTTTTTCTAGGGATGTGGCTCTTTCAGAGGACGTGGTCTTTGGAAATATTATAAGAGATGTAGGTGAAAACTTTAACTTGCTCAATAACAGGAACAAAAGTAAAGGTAAGGTTAGCTTTCAAGAGTATGAGATCAGAGTGGCGAGAGCTTGGAAGATTAATGTGGACATGTCCAACATTTCCAAGCTTATGAAGGGACCTAGAGATGGTATCTTTTGGAGTCTCCCTCCTCTTGGTTGGGTTAAAATCAATTTTGATGGCATGACCAAGGGAAATCCTGGGCCTGCTGGGAGTGGAGGTGTGATAAGGGATGAGAATGGTTGCTTTATTGCAGCAATTTCACTCCCCTTAGGTACTTAGACCAACCGCATGGCGAAAGCTATTGGAGTGTATCAGGTCTTGAAGCTAGCTAGCCAATTGAATTTCAAAAATGTTTGGATTGAAGGGGATTCAAATAATATAATTCAATGCTTAAAGGGACTTCACAAACCTTCTTGGACTATAGAGAATTAGATAGACCTTTCAAAGGAAATTATTAATAATCTTGAGAAAATTTATATCTTGCATTCTTTTACGGAAATAAATATGGTGGCAATTTTTTTTGCTAATAAGGGAGTTAAAGCTAAGGAAATGATTATGTGGCAGAGGTATGATGAGTTGAAGGCTAATGTCAAGGCCTTAATCACGTATAACCATGTTCATTGGAAGGTGAAATTCCCCATTCCCCTGAATGATAGCTAAGTGTCCTTTATTGCAGTCTTGGGACTACGAATTAATCATCACTTATAGTTGGCTGAAGTGTAATTATCTTTTATACCGTTTGAGTGATGTGAGCCTCACATGATTTCTAGGCATTCTAGGCGTTTGTGATTTTGGGCTTCTAGAATCTTCTGTTCCTTCCTGCAAGACAACCAACATGGGTGGCAAGAGCCGCAGGGTGGAATAGATGAGCAGTGAACATCTGAGGAATAATCCAAAGCTCTAGGTGAAGCTAGAGAAGGGTGGCATTACTATTTTCATTGAGAAACTCCATGGCTGGGATCCAGAGGTTACTAGGGTCTTTGCCAAAGGTTGGAAGGATGGTGAGATAAATTTTTTTGGCAGACAAGTGGTCATTAATGAGTATTTAGTTGCTGAGGTTATGAGCCTCTCTATGGATGGTATTAAGTTCTATAGGGACAAAAATATTTCTAACCGGGTAGTCAATTAATTTCCAAAGTCATAGGTTAAGAGGGAGGATTTGCGAAGGATTATTAGAAGTTATTACGACTCAGAGAGGATTGTATCACACTGGAGGAGGGTCTTGAATGTGCTAATGGAGTATGTCACTTTGGATGGCCACTACACTAGAGTCTTCGGGTATCATTTCATTCTCCTCAACCACTTTAGGCATCAAGTTAGGGTTTCAATTCCTTTCTATCTTGCCTCATCTCTGAATGCCAGTTTGCAAAACCATAGACAAAACCCTACTAGGCATTCCATTCTCCACAAAGGCTTGCTTGTTCTTATTTATGATCACTTTAAAGCCATGCCAGCTCTATCCCACTAGACTCCCTCTTCTAAAGATAGGGTAGCTGTTAAGGGGAAAGGGGAATATAGAAATTCTCCCTAGAAGAAGGGTAAGAAAAAGGTTTAAGAGGATCCCTCCTATGAAGTAAATGATGAGGATTCACAGTCAGATTCATCGTCTGAGTATTCCAGCTACCCTGCTACTGACAAAGATGAGAGGCCCCGTTTTCCTATGGATCTCAAAGCTGAGGATCACTACTTCAAGGAGGAATGAGAATTCCCTACTGATATTCTTGCTATAGCCCACAATGGGTCCGCATATTTTTTTAGGTTAATTAGATGGGTGTTCTTTCAAATTAAGGAAATTAAATTGAAACAGAGAGCCATGAGTAGTAAAATGGAGAAAGATGATGACAATAATAATAGAGGTAGTGTTAGGGCCACTGATTTATGGACAAAGGATGAGAAGAAATATATGGTTGAATTCCTCAAGAAAACTGTTGATGAGTTATAGAATTTTAAAAGCAACCATGAAGGCAAGCAGTCTGAGATGGATGAGCAGCTGAGGAACATCAAAGATTCTCTCCACAAAGTGCTGGTTACAAGCCATAAGATCTTGAAATCCACTGCTAAGACCATGAATACCATGGTGGAGAACTTGGAAAATGCGTATCATGTTAGGACTGTTGTGTTTGTTGATGTGGAAAAAGAGGAAGGTTAGCTGGATAGTGGGGGGTCGAGCAATAGGACCAAAGCGAACTTGAAAAGGAAGGAAGATCAAGCTTTAGTGAATATCTAGGAGATCAAGAAGTCTGCACTTAATAGGAACAAATTGGAGTAGGAGGCAATGAAGATCCTCAGGAATCTGGCCTAGTGGCCGGTTTTTGTTGGTTTTTTGCTGTGTTGCCTTGGTTTCTTTTGTTTTCTTCTTTGTGGGCAACGTTTTGTTTTTTTGGCTGGGCTCTGTTAATGCTCTATCTCTCACTTTCATTCTGTTAAGAGTTTCAAGATCCCTTTAAAACTTGTTTGTCCCTTTATCAAAAACTATTTTTAATGCAAATTCCTTGTTTTGACTTGGGAGTAAGTTTTAACTTAAGTATTATTTAACTTATTAAAAAATAAGAATAATAATCACTTAACTATTTTATTTATTCATTTACTTTAATTATTATTAATTTTACTATCCACTATTTCATTATGATATCTATTTATTTATTCTCATTTTATATCAATGAAGAAGGTTTTAAGGAACAATATCCCATTTATTAATATTAAAGATATTTACAAAATTAGTAACAATATAAGATGGCCTTAACAACTACATACCAAAATTGACACTTTCATTGAAGGGTCAAAGATGTTACATGTCAAAATTGGTCATTATTAGAAAGTCCAAAACAACCATATATTCACATATCTTATACACCAACGTAGACTATAAGTTCTATTAAGTACATATGATATATTCATTTTCCTTTTATAAAAAAATATATCTACACTCTAGATGGCACTAGCAGAAAGGGGTTGATAAGAACAATTGGGAAACATAATGTCCTCATCTAATTTAATCTCTGAGCAAGCAACAAGTGCAAAAGACCAATCCACAATGCCACCAAATGATGCACCAATAATGTATTTGAGGAAATATAAGCCCCAATGAGGTTTGTGACATCGTGCTTCTATCTTTTCATCCAAAACCTCAATTATAAGAGGGACCCACAAGCCATTGAAAGAGGGGAAATTGCATGCCAAACCCTAGAGTCACTTTGGAACCCATCACCTTCTCCAATATACATTTCAACCCCATTCACCATTTGGGCCTTATTAGGGTCGTGGTCACCCATACCACTACCAATTTATCTTTCCCTAGATCAAGCATGGTATCCATGAAATGAGATATAATGACATAATTAACCCTAAACTTGGAAGCTGATTTCATGAATGTATCCCCCAATACCATCTTAATCGCCTACAACAAGACTACTATTGAGTTGGTCTTGAAAATAATCTTTAGTTGCTTTTTTTTTGTGATGGCACCCCTAGAAGCAATGTGTTGTGACTTCGTGGCCAGACACATAATAGGCTCCATGAATACATAAATAGGGAGGAAGAGAATTATGAAGCGAACCAACAATTCCTAGCCTATTCATAGATTGATCCCATGAGAAGTCATAAATGTGTATCACATACCGAATTTAAAATATAACTTGAGGTTATAAAATTTTATATAAATAATTTAATCAAACTATTATGATTATCTACTGAATGTTTTAATATAATTTATATTATATATATTTAGTTGTATATATAATATATATGTTTATTTACTATCTATTGTCATCTTATATACATTATATTCTTTTTAAATTTTTCTCTTTGTTTTAAATGTAAAATAAAAATAAAAATTTAAAACAAAAAAATAGGCTTGAAAAATAAAAAAGAGCGTAGAAGTTGTAGGGTACAACTTGTATAGGTTTTGGTCATTTTCAAGCCAATGATATGTGCATACATAGGTCATGTCCCTTACGAGCTTGTTACCTACATATCATAGGCCACAATCTCATGGTTGTGGCTATAAAAGAATTATAATACATTTTATTTATTTATGAATAAAATAAAATAAAATTATATATATATATATATATATATATATATACAACTTTCAATTTGTTCTAGGAATATAAATAAATTTCTCATAAGTAATTTCTACAACTATAACTATATGAAAATTTCTATTTCTTGTTTTCCTCTATTTTACAAAATCAAAATTACTTATGTGTGTGTGTATGAGGGGGAAAAATGGGATCTATAATCTAAATCACACCTTATCCCATCTAACATTTAGGAACACAAAAATGATTATGAAATACCACTTGGATACTATCCTCAATGGAAGAGCAAGAAAGGCTGATCAAGGTTTTGGTCCCTTTTTGTGTGGTATTGGGGATGGATTTTATTTAGAAGCAATGGGTGTGATGTAATAATGAACTAGGCTAATGATGCACTTAAAAATAATTAATGCAATTATAAAAAATTGTAGAACTAAGACACAAAAATATATTACAGAGAAGCAAAGTGCAAAGATAAAAGAACTTGGCATTCAAGTCCAAGTTGAATATGGTTGGTTAGGGGCATGGGCACCCTAGACTCAAAATGCCACTTTTCAAGATCTTTGAACAAGTCTTAGTAGGTTACAATTTTTAGGTCCTTCCTTTAGGGTTTTAGCTTCAAAACTTTGTTTGTTGATAAATAATTCACTTTGCCCTAATTTTTTGCAATATGAGACTTGAATATTTGATCTTGCAATTAGGTCTTGAATCTCCTTTCAATTTTGCTTCAAATTTGTCACCTGCACACAAGAAAGGAGAGAAAGGGTCATTCCATATAGGGGCTTGCCTAACTCAAACCCCATTTTGGTGTTTCCACCTCCACAATGACTATGATAATGTAAATAGTGCTTACCCTGGATCAGGCGAAGGATAAAATGGATAAAATGATTGATAAATTGACAAGTGTTGCAACTTACCACTCAAATTTTCTTTCTTTGATGGACTGAAGTCATCGTACTCATATCATATAATTGGATACTTGATTAAATTGCATGCAAGTGTTAGTACTCAAAACAAATGAACACAAAACATGAACAACCTTACTCATAAAATTAATGCATTGCTAACATGAAGCTTGACTAAAAATAATGTTGTAGTAATTCTTCTTATTCTTCTATTGATTGCTTTTAAGATGCTAAATTGATATTCGAATTGTCTAGGTCTTTAAATGGTGAAAAAGACTTGTATTTATATGCATTTATTTTTTTCTTACAAAAATTAATTATAAAAAAGATGACAAATAAATTTAAATTTATAAATATAAAAAATACCGACAATTAAATACTTAAACTTGAGGAAAAATAGGTTGGTCAAGCGTGTGTGGGCCTTATACCAGACCTATTTTAGGGCCTTTGATACACCATTCAATGAAAATTTAATAATATTTTCTATTTTTTATTTTCTAAAAACAACATTTAAAATGGAAAAATTATGGACATTATTTATTACTACTTTATTAACTTTTAACCCTTCATGATAATGTTATTATTTTAAAACAATGACAAGTAAGATGTTTAACTATTGCGCCCAACATTCCCCAAATAACATTCATTTACTTGTTTATTTCTCTCACCAAAAGGGTTTGAACCTCATAACATTATCAATATTTAAAGATAGTTTTGAATAATAGGGAAAAATAGGTTTTGAAGGGAGTCGAAACCCTTTACATAAAAAACAAAATGCTACTCCAAAAAATATTTAAAACATTATCATTATTTAAAGATAGTTATTTGTTTGAAGGTTATTTACTCAAAGGTTGATAATTAACATAATCATATTACTTCATTTAACCCACACTTAAGCATTTTTCTAACATAACTATCGATCACTAACTTTCTTTCTTAAGGATTGATGTTTTATTGATACTATAGCTTATACCATCAATTATTGCAATCTAGCCACCTTGAATTGCACTCCTAGTTGCTCTAGCGAACTCCAAGTTAACCCTTTATAAATTTAGTATTGTTTCAAACAAATTCAGTGGTACATAACCCTAAAGTTTTCATAATAATATTGACATTTTAATTTCATTCTATCACAATAAATTTGCATTGAAACATAGTACTAATATCAATAACTTGCTTCATATTATAATTATTCTAATGGTTTGTTTATCTCCCACTTGCTATTTATTTTCTCTTTATTACAAATGGTAGTGTGTGTGTGTGTTAAATGTGCAAAGTTAGTATCAACACAAACCTTAATGAAATGATTTATATTCAAAGATTCGAAGCAAAGAAACTGTTCTAATTTGCAACAAACTAAATCTTTCAAGAATGTCTCATTGTCCTCTGTTCTTAATGATTCTTTTAACCTTTTTGTCCCTCAGATTTCTATGTGCACAAAGGCTATTAGAATGACACTTAATAAACGAGATTGGTATTCAACATGCAAGCAAACTAAATCCCTACATGAATCTATATGCAAACAATGATGATGAATGCTATGATGAGTGGAGGATGATGTTTATGATAAATGAACAAGTGGAGGTGGATGCTATGGTATTAAACTAGAATGATCTATATATGATTCTACATATGCTCAAATGCAAACTTAAAATGAACTAATCTAAAATGCAACTATGATGCAATAGAGGACATAAAATGCAACTATGATGCAAGGTTTAAAGCTAAGGTCTAAATTCAAAGAAAAACATGATGTAAAGACTAGCTATAAAACTCTAAAATGCTCCCAAGCTCCAATGATAAACCTGCATGATAACTTTACTTCAAATGTGGATGCAAAATACAAGGCCCAAGGGTTGTATTTATAGCCTTTTCTAAGCATATAGTGAGGTGGCAATAATCAATGGTTCAGATTCAAATAAGAAGAATGGATGGTGAAGATGAAGAGAATCAAGATGTCCCCTTGACCAAAGACAACATGCCATTTGGATGGAAGAATCTCTTGACCAATGGGAAACATTCCATTTGGATGGAAGATTCAAGTGTGAGAAGAGAAGACCATGTGCTTCCAAAATTGGTGGAAGTGTGGGAGGAATAAGTCATGTGCTCCAAAATTGGTGGAAGTGTGGGAAGAATAAGTCATGTGCTCCAAAATTGGTGGAAGTGTGGGAGGAATAAACCATGTGCTTTTTAAAATGAGTTGAAGATAATTCTAATTAAAAAATAGAGTTATTTAATTTCATGCGACCTTGGTGAGGTGGCACACAAAAAGTTGTAGACATGTGCTTTAATTCCTAATCAGGATTAGTGAAGATTAACTAAATAAAACAAGTTTATGGAACCTTGTTTATTTAATTAATTTAGAAGAAAATGATTTTAGATTTGGAGAATTAGAGAAGGGTGAGCAATATAAATAAATTGAGAATTTATTTATACGTAGTCAAAATATTAATTAAATAGCTAGAATTTAATTAATTAAAGGCGATGACCGATTTTAGGTGTATATAGGTAGTATTAGCATTACTTATCACCATTTAACTGAGGAATAATTCCATTATTTACTGATAAACCTACGATAATGATACTTCTTCTGTCTAATCCCCTATGTTATTACTTTCCAAATTTACTTAGAATATGCCATTTTACTTACTTCCGATAATATTATTATATGTATATTAGTAATAAGAGTATTATTAATTATTTAGCCCATTAGATTAATAAAATTATTTTCCTAGAGGACATGTCATCCTTAATTCATTGCTATTGGTCAAAAAGAAAATATGAATTGCTTGTTTATGCTATAATGTGTTAGCTTCATGCACCGAATGATGGTACCCAAGCAATGACATCACACACCAATACAAAATTGACAAATACAAAGTTTATAGAATTTACATTACATCAAATTCAAATTCTAATAATTAAATATTTATAATTTATTCTAATTATTAAATTCTAATATTTATTTATTTATCTATTATTCATTTAATTATTTAGTCACCCTTAACTAAATACAATTACACACACACATATATATTCTTAAATTGAATTTAATATTTATAAGAATGAGAGATAGCTTATTCAAATAAATAAACATTAAATTTTTCTACATATTACCTATTATTATTTTCCAATAAAAGAAACGCGAACCTCTTTCTTTACATATATTGTTATTTAAAACTATTAGGTTTATTTTCCCAAGAGTGTGGGAGTATATTCCCCACTTTTCTTTAAGGAGTATTATTGAAACTTATTACAGTCCCCTTTTATTTACGCTGAAGGCGTAGCCAATTTGAGAGTGATTAACCTACAATATCGAATCGACTCAATCTTCCCAAGGAGACAAACAAAGTGATTGTAGTTGTTGAATTGTTTCATCTAGTTTTTTCTCATTTTTGTTGCAGTTATTAAGTTCTCACCCATATGAATACTTGATTGGAACACCTTCATCATATCAAATTGCAAGTTGTGCCATAATACAAGACGGTGACCATAGGAAATTTCCTATGGTGCTTTCACAAATTAATTTAGATTTGGCATTCCTTTAAAATCCCTACCCAAGGTTTTAGCTTGACACACCTACACGCATTTTCAGTAGTTTACGACCATCATGGCAGAGTAGATAACGTGGAGACGGTGGTTACTTTGTGTTTTAAAAGGAAGCATTAGTACTAGTTGGAGAATGAGTAATGACACATTTTCTTACAACTGTTTGAATTTACTCACCTTTCAACATCTGTTAGTTAAAAAAATGATGAATACTGGACCTTGAGGGCATGGAAAATACTTGTCATTTTGGGTATATGAGTATCATTGTTGCTGATTTCATTTCAATGTTGGAAGACTTGGGAATGGATTATTGGGTTAGTGCTTCCAAATTTTGCAGCATAAAAAACATTGGTTGTGTCCTCCTTTAGCAGTGAAGCAAATTATCTGTAGCCGAATGGCGTCTACATGTATTCAGAAATACCCACATGTAAAAGACAAGGTTTGGTGGCCCTGCCCCTTTTACATTTCATCGCTTTCTTTTTTATTTATTTTCAATGAATGTGAAATCACAAAAAATGCTTCAATTTTTAACCTTAAGTTTAATGGTTAAGTTTTAGTGAAAAAATAAGGATGCTATTTATGGTGTAAAGAATTGTTCGGAGTGCATGTATCCAATTTTATCATGGCATCCCAATTAACTTAATGACACAAACTCTCGAGAAAACTACATCGGTTGAATCTTATCACTTAGTTTAAATAAATTTGACTTGTTGAACTTGATTATATTTAAGATCTTTGTAATGAAGTTTTTAATGGATTCTCCGTAATGAAGTTTTTAATGGCTATGGGATGGAAATGAGAGTCATAATAGTGTTGTGGAGCATCTATGCTATATATCAATGCTTGGCAGATGTGGGCATAACTACATCTTATAATCCTTCTTATGTTCATAAGTAATATACTATTATGCACTTCCCTATTGTATTTAGAATCAATGGATTTAGTTTTTAATAAACAACAAATGATAGAGCCCTCTGTTGAGGTGAAATATTTCAATATATTGAAAGGAGAGAGCATCTATGGGCTAATTTCTAGCCATAAAATTTACATTGGCAACAATTGTTTGAAAACCCAGCTTTGTTGGGCCCAAGGTAAAATTGGCACTTGCAGTTCAATAAATATTCTTCCTATTATTGCTTTCAAACTACTAACATTTTATCAATGTCAGGTTATAGATGCACCATACATGTGGAATATGAAAGGCTCTACAGTAGAATATAGTACAAATGGTATCCAATATGCTAAGTTACATTGAATCTCTATTTTTTAGTGGATGATTTGATATGCATTTAAAATCACATTTCCTCTTATCATTTATATACATTTTGATCTATTAAAAAATTGTTTACAAAGGATTTTGTATTTTGGTTTATGTTTCCTTTGTAATTTACCATATATTTTTGGCCCTTTATAAATCTATCATGCATTTTTTAGTTGACATAACTTTATTCTTTAATTACCCTTTTGAGTTTTGTGCAGATCTACAATTCATCAAAGGAACATTTACTTGCTTATAGTTTTTGTACAATATTTAATTTGAAAGATGGGTTATGGTGTTAGCAATAGTGATTGTCAAGTCTCTTTGGGTTACCTATTTGGCAATGATAAGCTAGCAAAGGTAGCTCCTGCCCATGGACAACATGTACAAATTGCAACACCTTTGACCAATGACATTGCAAGGCCTTCCAAACCTCATGAAATTTGACCTGCAAAGACTTCAAAGCCTCAGGAAAATGGACCAAAACTTCTTGTAGGAGTGCAACTACATAGCACAAATACTAATAACTATTTTCAAGTAGGATAGAATGGTGACAAATTCATCACGGTGGGTAAGCTTCTCTTAAAGATTATCTCTTTCCTTATGTCTGTATCTTTAATATATGCTAATATGGCTTCATGTCATTTGATGCTTGGAAGGATCAGTCCTCAACAAAATTCCAACTTGCTCCTAGTGGTGGTTCATCCCTTGGATGTCTGTTTTTTGGCTCACCAAGTAATCAAAGTGACTTCACATTGGATTTTGTGATTTATGTCAATTTTTTTTAGACACGTAGGCCAAACTGAAGCTTTTTTGAGGATAATCTTCTTTGACAAACAATTGTCAATTTATCAGTTAAAGTTTGACTTATATATTTTACATCTATATTTTTAGTTGAAATGGAAACCATTTATTTCTGTGTGCAACGTGTCTTTCCTACCCTAAATGATGCAAAACTAAAGAAATGCAAAAGGAGAAACAAAACAATACAACACCGCAAGATTAGCCTAGTTGAACTTGAACAAAAGAAAGATTAAACAAAAGATATTACCTTGCTCAAGTTGATTTGTTGGTTGGCACTTTGATGTTGATAATTTGTGTGCTCCTTGATGAAAAATCACCTAAAATGAGATGCAAAATGATGTAGATTCAATGGAGAATGCAAAGATGGAGTTGGGTATTTTGATAAGTGTATAGAAATGCATGCAATGAGAGCTTGAAGAGTTCAACAATGGAGAATGCAAGTGCTTGAATGTTTGAAGGTTGAATGCTTGAGCTTGAATTGTGAGTGTTGACACATGAGGAATTTTAGAATTCCTCACTAATCATCACGGGGAAAAGAGAAACCCTTGGAGCAATAAATGTGAATTTTTAATTCAAATGATTGGAAGTACCTAGGGGATAAGACAAGGTCCTCATAAAGGAGGTCCTTGTCCCCATTTGAGAGATGTGACACATGAGAGATTTTAGAATTTCTCAACAACCTTCATGGGGAAGAGAAGAGCCTTGAAGAAATAAATGTGAATTTTTAATTCACATGGGGAAGAGGTTGTCTAGGTTGAATAAGGAAAACACTTATGAAGGTTGACTTGGAGGCATACCAAAAATGGCATGAAGATTAGATTAAGGTTGTGCAAAAAGGTGATTAAGAAGACTAATGAAAGATTAGAGGAAAGTGGAAAAATATGGAGAATGTGACATTAATCCTGATTAAAGGTGTGCACATCCTAATCATGGATTAATTAAACTAATCCAAATTAGAAGAGGATTATGGAGAATGTGACAAGGAGAGAAAAAAAAGGAATTTAAAATTGATTTAAATTCAAAATGGTCAAATAAATAAATAAAATAAATTGATATATTTATTTAATTTAGAGAGGAAGGGACAAAAGGTAAAGTATTTAGTTATCAAATTAAATACTTTAGAAACCTTAGGAAAAGGGGAAATATTAATTAAATAAATAATTTAATTAATATCAGTGGGGAATATGAAATAGACAAATGAAGGGGACGAATTTGACCATATGGTAGTGGTAAAATTTGGATGTCTACATTTTGCCCCTCTTTGAAATACTGTTAGAATAATGGTGTTTCAAAGAAAAATAAAATGCAAATGACTCTATAGAGGAAGTGACTAGAATATGATGCCCCAACATAGGAGAAGTTATGTGAGCTGCCCAGATGGTGGGAAATGAAGGGAGATGCCCCGGTCTTGCAAGAAAGTGACCATGATGGAGGAATGGAGGAAAATGGTAGGGTATGCCCCCTCGAGAGGGTGGTTGGGGAAGAAAAAGGGCCCCCAGGTGAATTCTTGATATGAGGAAATAGAGGGTACCATTGGATACAGCTCGAAAAACCATGAAGATTGGCTTTTGAACAGAGTCAAATAGACACACGGTGTGCAAATGGCGGCCCATGGAAGTTAGAGGATTAATTGAATTAAAAAGAGGTTAAATAAAGGGGAAAAATACCCTCAACTTAAAAAGGATTAAAAAAAGGAGGGAAAGTTATTTATAGTAATATTTAGGAATTACTATTCCTCATTTGCACACCTAGTAGTGGAGTGAGAGAGAGAGAGAAGAGGAGAAGGAGATGAGGATGGCCAAGGAGTATGATGACGACATCATCCACCTGAGGGACAAGGTACAACGGTTCTACCATGAGCATGCGGTTCCACGCCAAGTTAGTCCCAAAACCCTCTTTGTGATTTTAAGCAATTTTTGTTGTATTTTTGAATTTTATGCAATTTAAAAACATGGGTTTTTGGATTCAGGTAGATTAGTGAAATGGGTAGGTGGCCAAATTGTAATTTTTCCCATTGTGTAGGCAAAATCATTTGTTTAGAGGCAATGGGGAAGGGGGGTGGATCCACCTAATTAGTGAGAAAATTCACCTAAAAAACTAAAAAATGCCTAAAAAGGGTGGGAGGGCACCAGAGAAGGGCGAAATTTCCCAAGAATCAAGAAATATTCCAAAAACGGGGTTTGTTAGTAAAAGGGCGATGGGGCCCAAAGGATGGGTGATTCCGCCCATCAAATGGGTGAGTGTGCCCATAGGATGGGTGATTGCACACATCCAATGGGCACCACCACCGTGCAGGGGGTTGGCGGGTCCGCCCATCCTGCGAGCGAACTCACCTGCCAAATAGGTGGGTGGATCCACTTGTGGGATGGGCAAGCTCGCCCACTTGTAGGGGGAGGTGGGATCGCTCGCTGGATGGGTGGGCACACCCATCTATGGGTCAGGCGAGGGCATGCATGGGGAGACTGTCGGGCTCGCCCAAAGGGCGGGCACACTCGCTCGTTCCAAGGGTGAGCTCACCTAAAGGGCAGGTAGACTCACCCATCCCAAGGGCGAAGGGAGAGAAAAGAGAAAACATGCCCATAAAATGGGCGAGGAAGACGACAAAAGGGGTGAATTTGTCCAAGTTGGGTGGATTCACCCAAAAGATGAGGGAAAAGAGGGGAAAAAGATAAATTGGGCAAATTGTGTAAATTTTCCCAAAAAGAGGGGGAAATGTCGAGATGACTGACATGTGGTGTGGTGTGGATGTAGTAGTTTGAGAGCTTCTGGACACATGAGAGGCATTTAGATGTGTTGGAGGTGACTATAGAAGTAATGAACGAGGATGATCATGAGGCATTGGAGCGAGAAGGTCTGCTTCACATGTTGGGGTATCCCATAGTTAGAGCACATTGAGCACTGCTTATTGCTCTTATAGAGCAATGGAGCTCAGAGACCTCTACATTCCACCTTTTGACAAGGGAGATGACCATCACCCTTGAGGATGTGTGGAGGATTTTGAGGTTACCTATAGCTGGCCATTTGGTGAGCTGGACGAGATCAGAGGATGAGGAGCTAGATTAGACCTTATGGGTCCTATTTGGGCGAGACAACCTACCACTTCAGGGGATGGTGTTAGATCTGGATAGATGTTTAGGGCTGGGGGTACCTCCACTGCCCTTATACCTTTGCATAATGATTAGCAAGATTTTGATGCTGAATAGGAGCGGTCATTTCTACAACCTCAATTACATGGTGGTGGTGAGACATATCGTGGAGCAAAGGGAGGGGGAGTTTGCATGGGGTCCATGTGTGTTGGGGCAACTATATAGGGATATGCACGCAGTGTGCTATCAAGGGGCTCTTAGCATTACATAGGTGACTTTATAGATATGGGCTTGAGAGCACATCAGTGTGGCCAGGCCAGGAGTGGTGACAGGAGGGTTGCAGGATCAAACACTACTAGTGGCATACTAGTATGTGACAGAGTACAACTAGGTATTTCATTATTAGGGTCTCAGTGAGTTGGATAGATGGAGGAGGATGCTAGATGATCTATGGGAGGATCATATAGTGTGGAGGCCCTACATGACATGGTGGTTCTTCAAATGGAGGGAGGATGAGGAGAGACATAGAGGATACTTTTGTACAAAATCCTATTTGATTGGAAGAGAGCCATACATAGTGGAGATACAAAAACCAAACCAGGTGTAGAGACAATTTAGGATTTAGTAGGAAATCCCTTGTAGACCATAGAGATTCAGATGGATCACACAAGAGCATCCATGGGGGGAGTAGATTGCTACTAATTTTGTGGGATAGCAGTGGGAGGGGCTTCAAGAGGTACCTTACCTAGGTAGGAGAAGAGGGAGAGTAGATGCAGGAGTGATAGTGAGATTCTCTATGTGGTTTTCCCATCATTGACTAGCATAAATTATGTTGGTGGAGATAATTATAGAGGCACTTGGTTTTAGTCTAGAGGATGAGCTAAGATTGGTTGGACATAGGAGGGGGAGGAGGAGGGGAGGACAACAAAGGAGAGGACAAGAGGAGGCTGAGGCTAGTGTGGATAGAGAGGATCAACCAAGGAGAGTGAGGAGGAGAGGAGGACAACAAAGGAGAGGCTAGGAGGAGAGAGATGAGCCACAGGTGGAGGCAATAGAGGTTGACCCATTGGCCATTGTACCATACGTACCACCACCATCAGAGGACCCATCTGTACTATTGAGAGGGGCCTAGGAAAGACTGTAGATTGCTGAGTAGAGACTCAGGGATTCAGAGGCTGAGAGGGGCAAACTGGTGGTAAAGGTGAGCAGGCTACATGTAGAGGTGGATAGGGTGCAGGCAGAGGGGCAAAGGGACTTTGGGGCCCTAATCGATAGAGTAGGATGACATGTAGAGGAGGTACAGGTAGAGAGGGATGGTCTATAGGTCGAGGTGAGCTACCTACTAGTAGAGGTGAATCAACTTGAGGGAGAGAGACAAAGAGAGCATGAGGAGCTGGTGGAGGTGAGGTGGGAGCAAGACAAACTACAAGATGAGGTGACCATACTATAGGCTAGGGGACAACAGAAGCCCGAAGGATCAACAAACTAGGTATCGACAAAGGCCCTCACAGAGCTAGAGAGATATGGATGATTTGAGGAGATAGGTGGAGAGGCTGCTAAGGGAGAGGACTGAGCTGAGATGGGAGTGCCCGACAAGATCCATGACAGAGTGGAGGTAGCAGAGCAGGTAGTTGGGGACATGGGGTTGATGTAGGAGAGAGAAGGCTATGAGGGCCCAGTTACAAACCATGCAAACAGAGAGAGATGCAACATAGACATAGGTGCATACCTTGTAGGGTGAGAGGGACATGACAGTGGAACATGTACAGGTTGTGGAGAGAGAGAGATGCAACACAAGCACAAGCACAGGCCATGTGGGGCGAGGGTGGTGAGATAGAGGCAGAGATGTAGAAATTATAGAGGGAGATGGATTCCGCACAGGAACAGGTACAAGCCACACAGGAGGAGAGGGATAGGGTGATAGAGTAGGTGTTTAAGATGCGAGCAGAGATTGGTCAGCTATGGTTGGCATAGGATGTGTGGGCATAGGAGAGGAGATCCATATGTAAATTTTAGGACAGGTATAGGGTGGAGTGGGATTCTACTAGATATTAGGTAGTAGAGAGGGATGAGTACATGTGGGATGCCAACTACTATATGGCATCCTACTTCATGGTAGTGCCAGATTAGACACAATGGGTACCTACCTACATTAGAGCGGTGCCATAGATGTCGACACCGTCCTAGTCAGTAGGGACACACACCCATGGATATAGTAGCTATCGAGAGACCCATCCATGCAGGGGGCAGTGCCAAACTCTCCACAGAGGTTAGACATGGGAAGCTCATAGTAGAGAGGCTAGAGGATAGATGGCAAGACACAGGTTTTTGACAGGTGTAGGAGGGGTGTACAGTACAGAGCAGCAAAGATCAGATTTGATTCAGAGTCTTTTACTTGTATTTTATTTGATGATTATCGATGTATATGATGGATATGTATTTTGATGATGTGATGGAAATTATTATGGATCATGTGATGGACATTGTATTTTGATATTTATATGATATGTGACAACCCTTATTGACACTATGTTATGTTTATGTGATGGATGATTTACTTATGCATATGTGCATGTTTATGATTTTATCATGGATGATCATTATGATGTGATGTATGTTTATGCTCATATGTATGATATGGATGATGTGTACGATGTCTAAAATTTATGATGTAGGATGTGATGGATGATTTATGAATTTATATGCTATGGATATGGACCTAACAATTTGTGATGCAGGTGGTAAAGTATGTGATGTATTAATGAGATGGACTAACATGTAAATGAATTGATAATGAAATAAATCTAGGATGCTTAGAATAACCAATTATGATCACTCTAAACAATTTAAAATAAATATGAGATGACAATGCACATGGGATGGAATGCAATGAACCTATAATGTGGGATGAAATGCAATTAAATTCCTTGCAAAAACTAATAGACAAAAGAAATGCAATGTGGACATGGACGTGGGCAGTAAGTTGACTTTATTTGCAGATCATGCTTGCTTTAGCTTATAAAATAAAGGTATGTGGTATATGAGTGAGATGTACTAATGTGAAATGGAATGCTACATGAACATGAGTGTATACGAGGGCGTGCATAGTGATGAGGGCCAATGGTAGGCATATCTTTGATGTATTGGCAAGTACTTTCCTTGTAATCATTACAAAATTAAGGGAGGATGGGTGTGAAACTGTACTTGTCGAGAACCATAGGTATCCTGAGAAGAATGGGAGATGAGGGGATGAATGTTTGCACAACCAAAATCATATGTCATAGGCTACATATAGATGAAATGCAACAAGAATTAACATGAAATGCAATCCTAATGTGATTTTCCATTTTTAGAGCACTAATTTTTGCTATAGCATAAGACATTAGGTACCATGGTATGTGAAACCAAGGAGGATTAGTGCCTATTGCATAAAAAAAACACAACAGACAAGAAGGCTATCTCAACACCCCAAAGTCTCGAAGACCTTGGTCAGGCCAGGAATCAGGATAACCACAAGCACAAAAGGATGCTCCAACATAACACAAGATCAAAGGGGTCTTGGTGGGTACTACGTGGGATAACCAAGAAGACAACAACAAAAAATATTGAGATATGCCCCTATGTTTACCAGTCAAAACACACCATGATATGAAAAATCATGATGGTCTTGACGAGTTATGATAGGAAGCTCAAATGATAAACAAAAGCCAAAAGTATCAAAAGATCATAATCAATTTCAAACATCATTTCCCATAGGATCTAGAGAGTGGACGAGATTGATGAGGCCTATTAGGAAGGATGCATCCTATTAAGACCAAAGATGGATACTAAACTAAAAGATTGATATGACACAGGAGACTCCCAAAACCAATTGAATCTCATGATACAAGTGGATCTCATTTATGAAGAACCAGCTAGATAAAGACATACTTGATCACACAACATATGATGTGATACACAAGACACAAGATTGAATCACCCTAAAGACCTAGGGGCTCAGGGGCTAATAAGAGATTACCCTTGCCTACGTGAAAGTGAATGGCCCTCGTAGTTCAAGAAAAGACCATGGAAAAAAATAAAAATAGGATGATGGAGATGAGCAATGGAAAATAAAGACTAGACAAAAAAAAGAAAAGCAAAGCCCCGAGGGTGGATAAAATGATCGACCTTGCCTACGTGAAAGTGTAGGGGAACCATAGTTCAAAAAAGACCAATGACAAAACGAGACCAAAAGATCGATATGACAGGGTGTGATCCAAATGAAGACCGACACGATGAAGGAGCCTAGATGGAAGTGAAGGAATGACACGATGACAAGGATCGATGATGGAAGCTCAGATTAGGATAAAAGCTTAGGATGACGGATAGCAAATGAAGATCGTCGAATGCTCATCCAAAATATACTAGGTGGCAGGATGAAGAGATGCAGATAGAAGGATATGATTGATAGGATGATAGGATATGATATCAGGATAGTGGAAGCACAAAGTAATCAAGACGCAAGGTAGATAATGATTAAGCCCTGTATCAATGGCACCTGTTACCAGGTTTTCACCAATGTTCTTATCTAAGGTGCCACCAAGGGTGGTTTTCACCATAGGACAAATTATTTCTCTTTACTATTTTTGGATTTTTCTATTTTTTTGTATTTTTGACAATTTTTTTTTTTTGTTTTTTGAATTTTTGCAGAGTAGGATACCCTAGTTGACTTAAGTATAAAACCTTTTAAGGTGCATGATGTTAATGGGATCCTCTAGGGGCTCTCCTTAAGATGTAGCAAGTCTGTATGCCCTTGATCCATATTTTTCTTTGATGACATAATGACCTAACCAATTTGCTTCAAACTTTCCTTTGTTATCTCGGTTCTGTTGAGTGCACTAATTCTCCTTAAGGACTAAATCATCAATGTTGAATTGGCGAGGATGGACCTTCTTGTTGTAGTTTTTTTTTCAGATGATTCTAATATGCCTGAAGATGGTTGTACGCTTTGATCCATATTTAATCTAGAAGTTCCAACTGGCCGAGTCTTGCAACCCGAGCATCTTCGTCACTGATAAGATTCTTCAAGGATATTCTTAGTGATGGGATTTCTACTTCAATCGACAAGATGGCATTGACACCATAGATGAGAGAATATGGGGTGGTGCCAATAGGAGTGCAGATGGAGGTTCGGTAAGCCCAAAGGGTGGGATGGATGTGAAGGTGCCAATCTCGACCAATAATGTTGACTACTTTTTTAAGGATCTTGATCAAGGTTTTGTTGGTAGCTTCTGCTTGACCATTACCTTGGGGGTAATAGGGCATAGACTAATGGTGCTGAATGTGAAAGGTGTTTCATGGCTTGGTTCTTGAATGGCTTTCCATTATCGTAAATGATGGTGGATGAGATTCCATATCTATAGAGAATATGGAAAAGGATAAATTTAGATATCTGAGTACCCATGATTTGAGAGAGTGACATTGCTTCCACCCACTTGGTGAAGTACTTAGTTGTAGTGATGATGAAGGTATGGCCGTTAGAGGATGGGGGATATATCTTTCCAATTAACTTGAAACCTAATTGAGAGAAGGGCCATGGTGCTATAAGAGGCTATAGATCCTGCATAGGAGCATGTATCAAATCCACATGCTGTTGACATGGTAGGTACTTCTTCACAAACTCACAAGAATCATGTTCCAATGTAGGCCAGTAGTATCCTACTCTAAGAATTCTTTTAGCTGGTGCCATGCCATTTGAATGGGCCCCACAAACACCACTATGTACCTCTATTAACACAATATGGTCTTTAGTCTCATTTAGACACTTGAGGAGGGTTCCATCATACCCACGACGATAAAGCGTATCACCTACGATAGTGTAACAGGATGTACGTTGGATGAAATATTTGTGTTGGTTGTGTGTCAAATTAGGAGGTAGGATGTTGTCATGCAGGTAGGTGTAGATATCGTGATACTAGGGTGATGTAGGACCTATAATGTTACAAACCATCTCACTTTTAGAGATATCATAAGCCGAGATTAAGATTTTTTCAATGAGGAACTCACACTTTGTTCGATCTTTAGGAATGTCGATTAGGGAACCAATGGAAGCCATGACATCTGCTACTTTGTTCTGCACTCTTGGAATCTAGTCAAATTGGATAGAAGTGAAATAATTTTTGTAGTCCTCTACCATGCACTTATAAGGTAACAAATTATCATCTTTTGTTAGAAACTCATCGTTAACCTGTTTGATGATTAATCAGGAATCACCAAAGACTCTTAGGTGAGTGATATGCCATTGGATTGAGATTCTGAGGCCGGTAAGGAGAGCTTCATATTTAGCTATGTTGTTTGTGCATGAAAAATCCAACTTGAATGAATTTGGTATATAATCACCCTAGGGGGTGACAAGCAAGATTCCTGCCCTCGATCCATTGTGTGTGTATGACCTATCAAAATAGAGTGTTCTTGTGGCCGCTTCTGTTACTGTGAAGACCCCTTCATTAGGAAATTTTTTTACCAGAGGATAGGCATCTACCAGGGGAGAATTTTCCAACTAATCTGCTATCACTTGTCCTTTAATAGCTTTTTGATCCACATATTCTATATCAAATTTGCTTAATAACATGACCCACTTAGCCATGTGACTAGTCAGGGTTCTCCTAGATAACAAATATTTGAGTGGATCGACCTTGGATATGAGATGCACTGGGTGATTGAGCATGTAATATCGAAGCTTTTGTGAGCTAAAGACCATGGCTAAGCAAGATTTTTCCATTAGGGAATAATTGAGTTCATAACCCACTAGAGTCTGGCTGATGTAGTATATCACTCGTTCCTTTGATGAATCATCATGTTGTGCTAGCAATGCTCCTAGTGCCACTGAAGTAGTAGAAATATGCAACAAGAGAGGTTTACCAAGAATTGGTGGCATAAGGATGGGCGGGTGAGACAAATACTCTTTGATCTCATCGAAGCCAAGTTGACACTATTGATTCCACTTAAAGGCGGTATCCTTTTTTAGGAGATGAGTGAATGACTAGCACTAATCGGCTAATTGAGATATGAACCACCAGATGGATTGTAGCTTACCTTGAAGGCTTCTTAACTATTTGAGTTTGTGTGGTGGAGGCATATCCATGATTGCCTTGAATTTCGTTGGATCAACCTCTATGCCTCTTTTGGAGATGATGAAACCCAATAGTTTTCTTGATGTGATCCCAAAGACACATTTATTCAGATTTAGCCATAGCTTATAGTGCTCGAGATGCTCAAAGATCTTCTTAAGAACCATTGGGTGCTCTTCCCTTGTTCTTGATTTCCCTAACATAACATCAACATAATCTTCTATGATGATGTGGATGAGATGGTGGAAGATGACGATCATGGCTCATTGGTAGGTTGCCCTTGCATTTTTGAGGCCAAAGGGCATGGAATTATAATAGAATGTGCCCCAGGGTGTAGTGAAGGCTGTTTTATGTTGATCTTCAGGCACAATTATGATATGATTATACCTAGAGAAACCATCCATGAGAGAAAGCATCTTGTGCCCTATAGTCAAGTCCATCAACATGTCAATGTTCGACAAAGGAAAAACATCTTTGTGACATGCTTTGTTGAGGTCCCAAAAATCTGTGCAAATCCTGATATTTTTGTTTGGTTTGGCAACTAACACTATATTGGAAATCCAATCAAAATAGTCAATGGGTCTTATGAATCCAGCTTCTAATAGCTTCTCCAACTCTTTCTTGACTAGTAGAGCTACCTGAGGGTGCATTTTCCTGAGTTTCTTCTTAACAGGTTTAGCAGCTAGATGTATATCCAAGTGATGTACTACTAGAGCAGGATCAAGAATTGGCAAGTCTAAATATGTCCATGCGAAATTGATGATGCATTCCTTGAGAAGCTTGGTGATGGTAGAGTATTCTTCCTCTGATAGTGCTTTGGCTACATATGTGATTTTGGGATCCTCTTCAATTCCTAAATTTATTTCTTGTGTTTCCTTGATCAAAATGGATGATTGTTTGGACAACTGAGTTCCTACAAGGGGAAGATTAACATCCCCATCTTCTAGAGCCTCATCGAGGTTTTCACTATCAGATACACAATTTGTTTTTACTTTTTCTAAGTCAAGAAGTGCCTTGGGGAGGTTTTCGCTAGGTGACCCTTTTTGATTTTGCTTCTTTTTAATTTTGCGGTTAGGGAATTCATCTTCCTCTAATCCCATAAGATGTACCTACATATCCACTGAAGGAAAATAATCAATAGGTGCACTACCATGTAGGTCCTAGTCTATGAGTTTAGGATGATGAAGGGATAGGCTAATGGTACAAATGGATAGGCATTCAAAAATGGAAGAAAGGTCTACATGATCCACATCATCGTATGTGCATTTGATGGATTCTTCCTTTGGTATGTCTTCAAGGATACTGTTGCTTACATTGGTGTTGTTAGAGGTACTAGATGATGCCATAGGATCCTTTTGTTTGGTGTCATAGCCCAAGCCCAAATTTCTTGGATGCACAAAAGTGTCTATCGGTTGCTGTCTTCCTTGATCTTCTACACTAAGGCCTACCCCCCGATAATTGTGTTTCTTTGAAAACTTAGAAGGCTAAGGATAGGTCTCTTGGAAATATTATTTCAAAGGGGTAGAGGGTTTAGGTTCCTCACGATATATCCATTTGCTAATGTCATCTTCTAGTGTTTCTTTCCTTAACCCAAGAGAGTAGAAGGTACTGGATCCCACATTTTTGGAGCTCAAGGTGATCATCTTCTCTTCTTCCTTTGGTGCAGTTTGAGAAGGTTGGTTGTATGTGTGTGGTGGGGGTGGCATAGTTGCCACTTTCAAAGCTGTACACATTTCATATTCACCACACCCTTTGTCAATGATCTGGACTTTGGTAAGGGTGGAATCAAATGTGGATGAAGTGGTGGCTAGTGTGTTGGTAGAGGAACAAGATGATGATGTATAAGGAGGCCTCATTTCTACTCTAGGGCAGTAATGAGAGTGAGGGAAAGAAGCTTCTAATGTGTGAAAATATTCAAATGGCTGAGGATCCACATGTATTGTAACTTCAACCCCATTAAATGGGAATTTCAGACATTGGTGGTATGTGGATGGAATGACTTGCATGGTGTAGATCCATGGATGATAGAGGAGGAGGTTATATGGGAGTCCTAGATCAAGGACGTGACATGTAGTGTATTGCACAAATGACCCAACCTGGATTGGAAGACAAATTGTCCCCTCAAAATCACGCTCCACATTATCATACACCTTAATAGTGATGACTTGAATGTTTAAATCAGCATGGGTTTATTCCACCTATTTTATGAATTTCAATGTGCAAAGATTCAAGGTAGAACATTATCTACCAAGACCCTCTTTACTTTGTGACGATTTACAAGGACCTTGAGATGGAGGGGACACTTATGGTTCAAGTCAATGTAGGGCATGTCGTTTTGGCTAAAGCATAGTTGATAGGTTGCTGAGAGGTGTCCTACCAATGCTTGAAATTGCATAGGGTCTATGTCATTGGGAAATTGGGTGTCCTGTAAGGCCTTAGTTAGAATTTCTTGGTGTACGGGAGAAGACTTAAGAAAATCCATAATAGATATCTAGGTTGGGGTCTTTCCTAGATGATCAAGAATGTTGTATTGAGAACTCATAGGCGGTGGTTGGCTAGATGTGGAGGCTCGAGGGACTATGATATGAGTTCACGAGTTGTAACATCACATTGTGGGTCCTTTCCTTTTACACGTATCATAGATACACGTGGTTCTACTTGTTCAATGTGCATGATTAGACCCTCATAGTTAAATGACACATTTTTGTAACTGATATTGTTGGTGCTATTATTTTGATTATTATTGTTGCTAGGCCTTGGGTTTGATTTTGATGTGCTAGGACCTTGGTTATGCTTAGGGAAAGCATTTTGATATATCTGCAATTGAGCATTGGATGAGGGTGCTGTGTTGGAATCCACATGTATGTCACCCCGATCTATGAGATCTTGGATGCATGTTTTCAGACCTTGACATTTATTCAATGTATTCCCTTTAATCTTATGGAACTCACAATAATCATTTTCTTTAAACCAAAGCTGGTTTGGGCTTGGATTCGTCAAGAGGCTTGGTCACATGATATGTAATTGGGTAATTATCTTGAAGGATCCTATTAAAAATGAAACTTATGGGCTTTCTTAGTTGGGTAAATTTTTGTTTGTCACCCCCTTGATTGTTTTGATTGGATTGTGGGGTGGACGAGGTGCCCCTTGTGGCACTGATATAGTGTTAGGAATTAACTGCCAAGGAGGGGGATAATGTGGCTTCTGGGAAGCATTAGCTACTTGGACGTGTTTGGTGTTAGTGACACCATCATTGATAGTGTTTTTGTTCTTGTTTCAATAATGAAGCTTATCCCTAGATGACTTCTCTTTGTGTGAACCCTTTTCCTAGTACCTGCAAAAAACATGAATAAATGAGTTAGACAAGGATTTGCAAGCTAAAACAAGGATTCCCTATGAAATCCATTTACAAATTAAACTAGGAATGAAAATAATGAAGAACACAAAGAAAATGATAAAAACTTGATTCAATCCTAATTTAAATAGAAAACACTTGATCCCATGGGGGAAGTGGTGCCAATTTGATGTAAAAATTGGCCCTTTCCCAATTCCTATGATGCAAGATTCAAATGTTGAAGAGATGTTGATCCACTTTGATGAGAAGATGAGAACTCCAAGCCAAATTTGCAAAAAGCCTAGCTAAGAATTCAAATGATGAATGTAAATGGCTAAGTATTTTAGCATGGTAACTTTGCTTAGATTGTGGATAATAAAATGAGGAGAGGAACTCTTCATTTATAGGATTTCAAGATGGATGAATGCCCAAATTTGAGCAATGTGGGACTAACATTCATCCAATGATATGGTGCCACTTGTCAAGCTATGAATGGATGATGGTTGTGCAAGATTTGGGGTTTGTGCCAATAAATGCCAATATTTGAAATTCAAATTTTTTGAAATGACATGTAAGAGGGAAGGGAAAATGCAATAAATGCCACTTGGCTCAAGGAAAAGGACATGTAAGAGGTTTTAAATGCCTTGTTGGATGTACATCTTGACTTTGAATTTTTGAATTCAAATTGAGAGAATATTCCAAAAGATGCCTTGTGAGGAAAATAGGGATTTAATAAATGAATTAAATCTATTTTCATGTGCAACTTGCATTATCTAAAGGATGTGACATGAGATTAGATTAAATTAATCCAAGGTTAATTAATTTAATAGGATATTGGATGATGTGACTTATTTGAATTAGATTTATGGATTTATTTAAATTAGATAAGAGAGGAATATGATAAAAGACTAATTAAATAAAGATTTTGATTTATTTAATTAAAATGGATGGTGTTAGATTAAATCAAATAAGGTTTTAATTTATTTAACTTAATGGATAGACTTTAGGGATTTAATCAAATAAATTGATTATTTAATTAAATAGGGATAATTAGATCATATGGATTGATTTAATTAACAAGAGATTGATTTGATTCAGATAAAGTGATTTATTTAACCAAGAGAGGATACTGATGAGTTTAATCAGATAGGGGAATTTGATTAAATGGTTAGATCGAGGAATGATTTAGGAAGAAACGATGTTAGTAAGTCGGGATCAGGTGCACGATGTCAATCAGTATATTTTCAATGTCTACATTTTGCCCCTCTTTCAAGCAATGCACTCGTTGCGTTGGTTCAAAGAATACACGATCTCAATCAAAATAAAATAAAATAAATGATATTTAAAAATTTGCCCCACTATTGGATGTTGAGAGAAAACATGCCATTATAATGCCCCCTCGAGAGATTAGACGAAAATTTTAATTTTTTGGGTGATCTTGCGAAAAAAGTGACAAAGTGCCCAATAGGTCCGAAAGGGGTCCGGGAGACTAAAAATGTGTCTAAATGCAATAAAATGATGAAAAATAAGACTCGAACAGAAAAAAATAGGTTCAGGGGTCGAAAACCCTAGTAGGATAGCCCTAGAGGGTTAAAAAAACCTAATTTTTAGGCTTAAAAGGGGCTCGAGGGGTCACTTTCAAGTCATTTTCACACACCTCCACTAGCAAACCTCAAGATTTGAGCTCTGACCTCTTGATGATATGGCACAATGACAGCTTCCTCTACATATTTCAGACCGAGTTCAGACCTACCAGCAGCCACCTAGCATTGGTGCCCTGGTATGTGACCCTAACTGAAACCTCGTTCTTTCATTTTAACGCATTTATTACTACTTTTAAGGAGAGCTCGCCTCTAGCGGCGCTATTAGTGTAAAGTGCACTACTAATTTCCTCTTTGCACCGTAGCGGTGCTGTTTAGTGCTGCAGTGGTGCAATTTGGAGTTTAAAAACTCCACTGCTGGGCTTGGGCTCGGCTCGGACTTGACGAGCCAGTTTGGAAAAGTGTGCCACGACAACACCCTTTTCATGAAAACTGTGATGTTGGGAGCTAAAGTGCACCACGGTGGCGCTATTTGGCTAAATTCTGGGTCCAGCATCAGAGTTTGAGAAAAATCAAACTGCTACGCCTTCACAAATTGCACCACTGGGAACAAGTTTGGAGCGTTAGGTCAGGAATTTTCCAAATTTTTTAACATGCCGACTTTGCGTGATGTAGGACGGGCCCAGGGAGCTTTATTCTTGGGAGCACCAGTCATGGGATCTAGTGAGCATTCTATGGGACTTTAGCGATAGAGACTAGGATCGGCTGGGAGTTGCATGACTATGGCACATTGCGTATGTGGCACCCGTGTGCACACACCTCGGGATGCTATTAGCGTTGGCTGAGAGGTGGCACAGCAAGACGTCACCGTTTCATCTTCCCACTGGTGAGGTGACCGTCACATTGGAGGATGTCTGGCGCATGCTACTATTGCCCATTCATGGCCGCCGAGTGATCTACGATATGGAGGGTCACAAATACTGTACCCGATTCCTTGCCACTTGAGATATTATTTATTGCAAGGGTCAGATTGAGTTGGAGAGGTACAAAGTTATAGCAACTCCCTTCTGCTAGGCCGTTGTAGCGATCATTTTAGGTTTGGTTGCCCCAGACAGATGAGGGCAGTATTTTAGTCCTGGATGGGGATACTGCTAGGAGAGGATGGTCCAGAATAGACCAGTTTGTTTCACATGGGGGCCTGTCCTTCTTGATTTGCTTTACAGGGATCTCCATGAGTATGCATACGTGCATGGCAGAGCGCTGAAAGCTGGGGTGACACTTCTGCATGTTTGGGCGTGGGAGCACATTTTTGTGCTATGTCCATGGGTCGTTCTGGTTCTGATGGGGGCAGAGGATGCCCTGGTGACACGATACAGAGGTGGTGTGTCCTTCACACACACTAGAGAGCACAGGATCCCCTATTGGAGGTGGGTCATAGATGAGATGCTTGTGTTTACTTGGAGACCATACCTTGGTCTACCCAGATGGGCTGATGATGCAGATTAGCTCTTCTATTGCCATAAGGATTGATACATGTAGGGGTAGGAGCACACTATGATAGAGAGATACCTTCCCGGATGTGTATAGCATCAGTTCAAGGAGCCACATGATCGACCAGATGATGGCTACATAGCCGTGTTTGCACGCAACCTGACACAAGTGTCATGGGGGCCTGGTATTCCTACTGCAAAGGTGGTTGATAGTTTTTGACATTTGGTGGTCCAACCTTGGGCTTATAATCAGGGTTTGGTAGATCCGGGCACCACACAGGCCTACAGAGACTAGTTCAGACCTCCTCTTCGGTTGACTATTCCAGGTGAGGATCCAATGACATATAGGGTCAGAGGTAGGGGTAGAGGATGAGTGCGAGGGCGAGGACCAAGGATCGAGATCCGACAGGATCCACTAGAGGTGCCCCCAGTTCCACCAGGTCAGGGAGATGTCCCCATGTAGGACTAGCAGCAGGATCCGCCAGTCCCACCACCATGAGTCGAGGGTGAGGGTCAGGTTCATGTGTAGCCATGGGCACAGCTAGCAGGGCAGGTAGATGCATGGGATGCCTTGATTTTGTAGTTACAGGCACATGTATAGGCAGTGACGGCTGAGAGAGACTAGACACAGGCTGAGAGGGAGTAGCTTAGAGCAGAGAGGGATCAGGATATGCAGCAGAGATAGGCTGCAGAGCTACAGGCAGTGACAGAGCTAAGCCGCAGGCAGCAGATTGAGAGTATGACAACCTCCTCATCCCAGGGTACTGTGCCGGTATGATCTTATAGAGATGCTATCTAAGAGATAGAGTACTACCGTTGGGCCTACCACGACCATGTACTTAGAGCAGATTGGGTTCCTGAGTACTCAAAGCGGGCCAGTCAGAGACCACCAGAGGGTCATAGTGATAGGGGCAAGGGCAGCATCCACGGAGATCAGGCTTGATCCAGATTTTATGATGTACTTTTTGTGCTTTATGGGCTCATTTTTGATAGCTCGATGGGAATTTTGTACTGATTGACACATATGTATAGTGATCCGATTACTATTTGTACAATGATAGTTGATGATATGATATATGAGCCGATTTTGATGAGATGTACCGTGTACTTTGATTTATGTATGGATGGTTTATTTCTATATGCTTTGTAGTGATGTTCCTATGAATGCATTTATTTCTAATAATGTATGCGATGCTATGATGTGCAATAATGTGTGTAATAATACTTAATTATGAGATAATTTATGAATGGATGTAATATGATGTGATGGTCGTGATATGATGCAAATGGTTTTATGAGATGCTCTAGAATAACAAATGTTGTTATCCTAAATGATGATCTATGTGATACAATGGTATGCAAAGTGATATGCTAATGTGTAATGAATTAGATGCTTATATGCCTATTTGCTTATGATTATGTAGAAATGATTATGGAATGTTTTTATAGATGTTATGTGATGATTTAGATGGTAATATGAAATGGTTATGAAATGCAAATGAATGCTATGCGATGCAATGCAATGGGTGAAATGCGATGACATGTATGCACCTATCTATGAAAAACCTATTTATATGATGATTAAAATGCAATGCGTGTGTTTCCTATATGATATGTTTATGCAATGTGCCAATGATTTGTGGATGTAGGTTGATGATGATGATGGTGATGATGGTGAACTGTCATAGTACCCTTGTTAGTGTGGTTAGTAAGAAAAGAAGAAGTCATTTCAACAAGATGCAAGATGACACAAATGTAAATGATGATGACGATGATGATAATGATTACTTGTCAAGGAATTGGGATTTTCAAAGGGCCAAATTTTCTTATGTTTGATAACACACGTGGTATGATGCATCAAGGTATAGAAAACCAGGATGGCATTGTACCTAGTGCGATGGACTTTGACTCGACAATCAGATAGGAGTATCCTTGTTCACACCTGACATACAAAAACCTTGGTAGGATGTACTTCGGAAGTTTCAGAAACCTCGGACCAAAACACAGAAAGGTAAACCTAGGAGTATCCTTGTTCACACCTGACATACGGAAACCTTGCTAGGATGTACTTCAGAAGTTTCAGACACCTCGAGCCAAAACACATAAAGGTAAACCTATCCTTGTAATAGTCAACAAGTTGCCCCAGACCTCTTCCATACATACCTATCAAAGCAAGTATTCGCCAAGTTATATTACAAGAACGTCCAACAAGCACAATAGACAAAAGGATAATGATCATTGCCCCATTCCTATTTCTCTAAATTCGTTGTTTTGGGATATCATCGAGACATCCTTGGAATGAGCGCAAAATAAGATAAGTCAAAAGATAAAGACCAAGTAAATAGACAAACTAATGCTCTTCAATACTACTAACGGAAAGAGGATGTGTTTTCTAAGATGATAAACGAAACTTATTGCTAAAAGATAATGCCCATTGTAGGAAGGATTCATCCTAGGACATGTTAGTGGATGACGGCACATCATTTCGTTTATAAGGGAAGATTGATATGGGACCATTTAAATGATATGTTACCAATACGAAGAGATAACCAACTTGTCTACGCATTGACTTAGACTTTAGACTTGACGTTGTGGAGTTTTCTTGTATTTGCTAGGCTTGTTTCCAACTGTTTCACCAAAGGTTGATGATGATGATCAGTTTATTATGAGTGGTGTTATTGCGGGTGCAAGCAAGATGAGACAGATGGATTTTTCCAAATATTTGGATGTTTTTGATGTTTTGCAATTTTTTGAGGCTATTTTTGGTATTTTTTCGAGATTTTGCAAATGTTTTGATTTTTTTATTTTTTCGATGTTTTTGGGATTTTGACCAAGAGACTAACTTAAAGACCTATCCTAGGGGTCTCGAGGGCTGATCGACAGATGAGCCTTTCCTATGTTATATATGCAGAGACCACGTAGTTTGACTGATGACTTGAACGATTTACATATGAAGCTTTACATGATGAATTGTCAGTTTATTATGACAAACTCTTATAGGACTGACCTAAATGTCTCAGGGGATGATCAAAGATCAACCTTACCTACGTTCATGCTCAGAGACGACGTAGTTTGACAAGACGACCTTGTTTTTGGCTTTTGATATGTTTTGAATGTTTTTGGATTTTTTGATATGTTTTGAATGTTTTTGGATTTTTTGATTTTGAGGCCTTTAAGACCATACACGAATCCGATCCAATGAGAACGTGCCCCTAGCGTCATGTAATAGACTACTTTGATAAAGGCTGGACAAACTGACCTTGAGGATGGGCCGAGTAGTACCAGGAGGGATCATGATACGAACACATGACCAAGCTATGGTGAGGATGCGAGTGGATGTGTGATGGATGGAGACCTGAATGCAATGGATGATGGAAGTGAAATGGATGATGATGCCGAACAAGCCGTAGAGATCCTGGTGGATGGAAAGTGCTTATTTATGCAAGGTGCCTGTTTGCCAGGTTTTCATCGAGGTACTTGCCCAAAGTGCCACCAAAGTGGTTTACACTAGAGGACATTTTTTATTTTATTTTTATTATCCTTTTTCTGATTTTTTTGGATTTTTTGCTTTTTTGATTTTTTGTTGTTACTAAGACGCCCGTTTGCCAGGTTTTCACCGAAGTAACCATTTTTCAAGACTTTTTCTGATTTTTTGGATTTTTTGGTTCTATACCTTGAAAGAATTAGGCATAAAACTTTTTGAGATGGGAGCTATTCATGGGCTCTTTCAGAGGTTCCCCTTCGAGTGTTGATAGTTGATATGCCTCTAATTTGTAACTTGCTGTTATGATGAAAGGTCCTAACAAATTAGGTTTGAACTTTCCTTTGCTGTTGGGGTTTGGGACATTCTTTTGATTTTCTTTTAAGACCATTTCTCTAACTTGGAAAGTTCTACTTCTTATTTTCTTGTTGTAGCTCCATTTGAGTCTATTCTGATAGACTTGTAAGTGATTTAAAGCATCAATCCTTCTCTCATCTAGTAGCTCCAGCTCGTTTAATCTTGACACCTAATAGTCCTCATCAGTGATGAGATTTTTCAATGATATTCTGAGGGATGGGAGCTCGATCTCAATGGGGAGGATAACTTCTGATCCAAAGACCAAGGAGAAGGGGGTGGCACTGATGGGTGTGTAGATGCTGGTTTGATAAGCCCAGAGGGCAGGATTAAGCTACAGATGCCAGTCACAACCTACGTCATTGACTGTTTTCTTAAGGATTTTGAGGATGGTTTTGTTCGTGGCTTTTGCTTGGCCATTGCCTTGGGGATAGTACGGGGTGGAGAAGCAATGCTGGATTTTGAATTTCTCGCACAAGTCATGAACCTTCTGGTTCTTGAATGGTGTCCCATTATCTGAGATAATGGCTCGTGGGACACCGTAACGATAAATGAGATAGTTTAGGATAAATTTTGAGATCTGCTTCCCAGTGCTATACGTCATGGGTATGGCTTCCACCCACTTTGTGAAGTACTCGATTGTAGTGATGATGAATTTGTGGCCATTGGATGAGGTGGGTGTGATTTTTCCAATGAGGTCGAGTCCCCATTGTGAGAAGGGCCATGGTGTGATAATCGGATGAAGCTCTTGAGCTGGAGCATGGATGAGATATCCATGCTACTAACATTGTAAACACTTTTTAGCATGATTATGCGCTTCTCTTTCCATTGTGGGCCAATAATACCCCAGCCTCAGTAGTTTCTTGGCGATGTTCATTCCACTTGAGTGTGAGCCACAAATACCATTATGAACCTCAGTTAGAGTGGTTAATGCCTCCTCAGCATTTAGATAGCGTAGCAAGGTACCTTCCATGCTTCTACGATATAATGTATCACCTAGGATCACAAATCTAGATGCTTTTTTGATAAAGGTTCATTTTAGGCTTAATGGTAGGTCAATGGGTATGACTCCTATGCGAAGATATGTGTAGATGTCATGGTACCAAGGATCGTCAGGACCAACGATTTCACACATGAATTCTGATTTTGGTACCTCGAATGCAGGAATGAGGAGCTGCTCAATCAAGAATTTGTAATTGGGAACATTGTTGGGGATATTCAACAAGGATCTAATTGTCGCCATGGCATCTGCTGCTTTGTTGTTGGTTCTTGGGATCTGCTCAAATTTTATGTCAATGAGGGATTCATTTAGAGTCTCCACCAATTTCTTGTATGGAGTGAGCTTATCATCCTTAGTCTGATATTCATTATTGACTTGGTTTATGATCAACTGAGAGTCTTCGTAGACTTTGAGAGTTATGATATTCCATTGTACTACTATCCTAAGACCTATAGTCAAAGCCTCGTATTTCATGATGTTGTTAGTATAAGGAAATGCTAGTTTGTATGACCTTGGTATGCAATCCCCCTTTGGGGTGATGAAGAAGACACCAACTCCTGATCCATGCTGCATGTATGAGCCATCGAAGTATAATTTCCAGTGATTAGCTACATTGAGGTTAAAGATGGACTTGTCTGGAAACTTTGAGACAAGAGGATTCTATGAATAAATGGGTGCTTCTGCTATCTGATTTGCAATAACCTATCCCTTAATGACTTTGCGTTCCAGGGTGTGTGCAAGAAGTTGAGTCCACTTTTTGGCCAAAAGTGGAAGTGTTTTCCCTGATTTTCAGAATTTGACACATTTGACCTTAAAATTTGAAGCACTTAGAGATGGAATCTTCAAAAAAGTCACTAATCATAAAATGTAGTACTCGGAGTCTAGTTTCCAAATATGTAATTTATTTCAATACCCAGATTGTAAAATTGAGTTTCAATAGGCTTTCTAAAACCACTATTTAAAAGTCACTTTTTATACCATACCATAACGGTAACGACATCCATATTTTGACCTAAATTATCATATTTTTTCTAAATCCTTTTGGGAAAATATTTGTGACTCACTAAAGCTTGCTTTTAATAATTTTATAATTTTTATTGAATTTTTTATTAAATATTTATTAGGCATATTTGTCATTTTGAAAATCGCTGTGTATGTACGATAAGATGACCTAAACTTATCATTTTGAATTTTTTTTAAACCGAAAAGAATTGTCTAAAGTTTTTCTGTGCAATCCATTCGCCAAAATGTTATGTTGATAAAAAATTATTAAAATACTAAAAACCGATAATTCAAGTTTATGGACTAGTTTCATTAGAAATTAATTGAAAATAGAAAAATAATCAAATTATTAAAAATTATATATATTTGGAATCTAACTGCCTCATCTATAATGGGTTTTAATTTCGTAAAAAATTCTACAAAATAGGTCTTCAAACATATGTCAAATCATATTTTCTTGTGACATGGGGACTTCAAGTTGCAGGTCAAACTAGGTCCAAAGCTTAGGTTCGGGTCCCCAAGCCATTTCCCAAAAAAACAAACCAAAACCTGCCAAAATAATTTTAAAACGAGGATCCGGTTTCATTAAAATGGGATCCCACAATAAACCATTTCTTAAGGTTCTATGAAACGAGATCCCATTTTGTAAAACGGGATCCATTTTGAAATTCTTCCAAAAACGGAAAGTTTTCAAAATGGGATCTCGTTTTGAAAACTTTCCAAAAATGGAAATTTTCAAAAATTGAAAGTTTCCATTTTCAGAAATTTTTCAAAACGGATCCCGCTTTAAAACTTTCCATTTTGGAAATTTTTCGCTTTTGAAAATTTCAAATCCGCTTTTAAAACTTAGGCTCGGGATCCCGAAGCTTTAAAAATGGGATCTCGCTTTTTAAAAACGGGATCCCGTTTATTAAAAAGCGGGATCCCGTTTTTTGAAAGTCGAATTCATTTTTTTGCCCAAGGCAAAAACTTCCACGTTTCGTGGACTCAACTTTGTGCACTTACCCTCCACATACTCGATGTCATACTCTGACAATATCATTACCCATTTTTCCATTCTACTTGTGAGCATTGCTTTTGATAGTAGATACTTGAGGGGATCAATTTTGGCAATGAGCTTTATCTTGTGTGCCAACATGTAATGTCTGAATTTTTGGGATGCAAACACTACTATGAGGCAAGCTTTCTCAATGAATGAGTAATTTAGCTCGTGACCAACCATTGTCAAGCTGATATAGTAGATAGCCCTCTCCGTTCTGTTTTCATCATGCTGAGCCAGGAGAGCTCCTAGGGCTACTGCTGTTGCTGACACATATAAGATCAATGGATTTCTTAGGATAGTCGGCATTAACATTGGTGGTGTTAGTAGGTATTCCTTGATTTTGTTAAATGCCTCTTCACACTTTGTATCCCATTTGTATGCTACCCCCTTGTGGAGTAGGTGAGAATATAGGTTCTGCTTGTCTGCCAGTTGTGCTATAAATCGTCGGATGGATTGAAGTTGGCCTTAGAGGCCTCTCAGTTGTTTTAATGTCTTTGGTGCTTCCATCTCGAGAATTGCTTTGACTTTTTCCAAATCCACCTCGATACCCCTCATGGAGACTATGTATCCTAGCAATTTACCTAATTGTATGCCGAAGATGCACTTCTTGGGATTTAGTCTGACTTTGTATTCCTCCAGTTTGTCAAAGATAGCACCTAGGGTTGCTATATGATCTTGTCTTTTTCTTGACTCAGCAGGAATATTTTCGACATAGTCTTCAACTGTTTTGTGAATCATGTCATGGAATATTAATGTCATGGCCCTTTGATAGGTTGCTCCTGCATTCTTTAGGCCGAATGGCATCATGTTCCAACAGTAGGTCCCCCATGGACAAGTGAAAGCCGTCTTATGTTGATCTTCTTTTGCTATCATGATTTGATTGTATCCAAAAATCTGTCCATTAGTGATAGCATCTCATGCCCTGCTATCATGTCGATATTGGGAAGTGGGAAATCATCCTTGGGACATGCTTTGTTCAAATCTTTGAAATCCATACAGATTCTGATGGCTTCGTTAGGTTTTGATACAGGTACCAAGTTTGATACCCATTATGGATAGTCAATTGGTCAGATAAATCATGCATCTAATAGCTTTTTGAGCTCCATTTTGACCAATAAGGCTATTTGAGGATGCATCTTTTGAAGCTTTTGTTTGACTGGTTTTGCTTCTGGATACACTGCTAAATGATGAAACACTGTCTCTGGATCTAAGCCTGGCATGTCAGCATAACTCCATGCAAAGTTTATTTGTCTTTCCTTTAGGAATGCTGCTAGGAGTTCTTGCTCTTCTATTAATAGTGATTCCACATAGAATGTGATATGCGGGGTCTCCTCTGTTCCTATGTTGACTGGATTGAACTTTTCAGCCAAGAATACTGATTTCTCCTGATGAATGGCTCTTAAGGGAAGATTGAATCCTTCATCCTCGGGTTCCTCAGAGAGGTTTTCACTGTTGGATACATCCTTTCTTTTTACTATTTTCTTGTCAGAGAGTGCCATAGTGTGGTTTTCACTCAAGGACTTGGATATGATTCTTAGTTTCTCACTTTTGCGACTGAAGGATTCAATCATTTCCCTGTAATAGGCTTGTGTGTCCAACTCCATTATAAACCTTGTCGTGTGATCTCCATCTAGAAGGTTATCTGTCAATCCCATGAATTCTGAGAGTGCCTCATCATTTTTGAATGTATCAAGAACTAGTGGTCCTCGTTGGTCATAGTCGATCAGCTGGGGGTAGACTAAGTGGATCTCATGATTTGGATGGTCTGGTTCAAAGGAGATGGTGCTAATCATACACAGGGTGGTATCTTCGAATAACCTAGGTAGATTGGTCAAAGTATCTTCGTTGTCACTACTAGTACAAACATCGGTTACCTTAAATGTAAAATTATCTATGACACGACCTGTAGATACGGGTAGGCGTGATTCTACGGGGTTTAGCTGAGGAGGATTGTTAACGGTTCTAACAAGAGGACTTTGGCCATGTATGGTTATTCTCGGAATGGTACATCCAAGACCAAGATTTGTTATGGGTCACGTCTTTGGCATGATAGGTATTATGAGCCCATTGTCATTTTGTCCCAGTCTTTGGTTTTTGTCGTAACCCATTGCAAGCATCATGTGTAGGCCCTTGCTTGTTTTGTCCATTGGTAATTCAAGTATCGATCTTTCATCTTGATATAGCATGTGCGATGGATCTGCTTCAATAACCTCATGGCAAAGATCTCCCCAGCTTGTGAATTTGGGATAATCTTCAGGAGACATTTGTGATATGGAAGCTTTATTTTCCTGTGGATGTCCCTGTGATCTAGGAGATTGTGGTAACTCTCCTATCACAAAAGAATTGTTAGGGAGCTTGTAGCTTCCACAACCATCCTCCTAGATGATGAGCTTGATATCGAAAATGGTGGGGATGGCGGGTGTCTCTGTCGCAGAAGTGGACGCGAGAGTGGCGGGGTTGATATATGATGTGGATGGGCCTTCATCATTCTTTGGCACTTGGGGGATTTTGTAATACTTGGCTTCAAGATTCTTTCACTATGAAAACAACACAGGATCTCTATGGATGGTGATCTCTTGTCCATTATGTGTGAATTTCACACATTGGTGGAAGGTTGATGCTAGAACTTTCATCGCATGGATCGATGGGCATCCCAGGAGGATATTATATGGCAAGTTGAGGTCCAAGACTTGACAGGTGGTTTCCATGAGCGTTGGCCCTACTTGAATAGGGAGTTTGATTGTGCCCTAAGACACTCTTTCTTGGTCATCATATGCTCTTATCGTGACGCCCTTTCCTTTGTCAATGGAATCTTTTGATATTTTCAACTACTTGATGAGGCTGAGAGAACAGATGTTCAAACCTGCACCTCCATCCACCAATACTCTTTTGATTTTGCTCTTATTTACGATGAATTCTAAGTGAAGTGCATGGTTGTGAGATGGTTGGGTGGGGAAATCTTGGTTAGAGAATGTAAGGAGATTAGGCGTTATGATATTTCTGGCCATAGCTTGGAATTGCTCCACATTGAGATCTGCGGGGATAGTGGATGAGGCTAATCCTTCCTCAAGGATTTTTTTATGTGCTGATGAGATTTTTAACAACTCCATGATGGAGATGTGTGCTGGAATTCTCTTGAGTTGTTCTACAACATTGTAGGTATGCAAAATAGCTCTAGATGAAGGGACTCTGTTAGCTTGGGATGATCCTACAATGGTGACTTTGCCGCCTCTTGTGGTGACTCCACAATCTTTGGCATGGGCGCCCTTGATGGTGATGACCATGCAATGCTCATTTAGGGAAGCAACGACTGTTTCGTACACATGATTTACATTGCCCTTCCCTTTATCATTTTTATTCCCTTTGTTGCCATGATTCGACATCGGATTCATGTAGATTTTAAGGTCCTGATTTCTGGTAGGTTGTTCCACATTTATGATTTTCTTGTCAATGAGATCTTGGATGATGTTTTTGAGTCTCATGCAGTTGTTTGTGGTGTGACCTTTGATTTTGTGAAATTCGCAAAGTTGTTTCTCGTTATACCAAGGGGGTTTGACATCGGGTTCTTGGTAATTTTCGAATGTGGGAGGTTTGATAAGTTTTTCGTCAATCAATTTGTTCATTATGTCCTCCAATGGTTCCCCCAAAATGGCGTATTTGCATTTTGAATAACTTTTGTGTTGGGGTGGTCCTCTTTGATCATTGAGGTTATTGATGGTAGGGTTGTTATTGGCTTGGTATGTTGTGTGATGAGTGTTTTGGCATTGATTTTGGATTTGTGGTGTGGGTGTATGTTGGCGTGGACCACTAATGACCACCTTGGCATCAACGACACCATCATTAGTAACGTTCTTGTTTCTTGCCCATGTTCAAGGTTTATCATTGTAATTAGATGGTGGTGATTGTTTTGCTGTTCATGGTATGATGTTGATTCAACGGGTTGAGTCACAAGGGCTCTTTCGATGCTAAGTGCCTTGGAGATCAATTGCTCATATGTGGTGATTCCCTGCACCTTGAGATGAAATGCCAGGCGGCTTTCAAGGTTGTCTATGATTGTGCAGACTTGTTCTTCTGGCATGGTCCACTTGCTCCGATTGGCCTTGGATGGCCATCGTTGAAGGAATAAGGCGAAAGACTCATTCTTCCCTTGTTTTAGAGCTGATAATTCTTTGAGACTGACATCCATTACAATGTTACATGCGTAATTCCTAATGAATGCGTCTCTAATTTCTTCGAATGTTCTAATGCTTGAAGGTAAGCAAGAGAACCATTCTATAGTGGGACCTGCCAAGCTCCTAGGGAATAGCTACATCAGATAAGTATCGTCATATGCGACCTCCATACAATGAACCTGAAATTCCCTAATGTGATCTTCAAGGTTTCCCATCCCTCAATATTTTTCAAATTTGGGGATTTCAAATCCCTTGGGGAATGGTTTCATGTCTAGGCTCCTATCAAATGGATAGGGACACAAGTTGCTTGGCGTTTTGGTTGTCCGCCCTGATTAAAGGTCGAGTACTTGTTGCGAGAGCAACCTGAGTTGTGTCGTCACATCATTCTGGGGATTAGGGGGTGGGATGAAAGTGTTCTGAGGTGTTTGAATCATGGTTTGGATGGATGGGTTGGTCGGTGCATTGTTTGATGGTATCTGCATGTTCCGTCGAGTGAAGTAGGCTTCTACTTTCTTTTGTATGAATAATGCCTATTGTTGATCTTGCTATTGTTGTGCTAGGATTTTTGCTTGTTGTTTCACTTGTTGCTACTCCAACAATGCTTGTTGTTGTGCTTGTTGTTGTTCCCACAACGCTTGTTGTTAGGCTGCCAATTCTGCTGCTTCTTGCTGCTCTTGGTATTGTTTTAGTGCTTGATGATATGCTTGCATTTGTGCTGCTTGTGTAAGAAGTTGTACTTGAGCTTGTGCTTGATATTGAGATTGCACTTGAGCTTGAGTTGCTTGCACTTGTGTAGCTTGTTGTTGCAATAATAGTTGTGCTTGAGCGACCCTTTGTGCTTGCAATGCTTGCGCGGCTTGGGCGGCTTGTTGTTGTTGCTGTTGCAATAATGCTTGGGCTTGTTGTGCTTGTTGCACTTGTATTACGGTTTGTGCAGCTTGAGTAGCTTGTTGCACGGATTTTTTTTTTTGAACTTCTTGGTATCCTCTTTGAAAAGCAGCTTGCAATGCTGCATCGTATTGGCTTGATGTGGTGAACATTGGTGGTGGTGGAGGTGGTGGTGGATTTGGAATGGTGGTAGATGATGATGTTGTGTTGATGTTTTGTGTGTTGGATAATGGTATTGATATGATTGGTCCTTGTGAGACCATGCTTTGTGAGGTTAGGGGTGTGTTTGATGAAGTTTCCATTACTTGTGTTTTTATCATTTGTTGTTGCGATATCAACGATAAATTTTGTGTGTTTGGTGCAATGCTTTGATTGATGGTTGGGATGTAGGTTTGATTGATACCTGGTAGGGGAGGAAGCCCTAAATTGAGGAGTGATGCAGATGATAATGGTAATGGTGGAAGAGGTGCAAAGGTGAGGGGCATGAGTTGTTGTGAAAACATTGTGGTGTTGAATAAGCCCCCTAGTCCGAACGTATCTCCCTCTTCTTGTGAATTTGTGAGGAGAGGTGTTTGAGGAGTTGCGTGAAAGAATGATGATGATGGATCATGATGGAATGTGAGAGGAGCATTTTTGTGTAATGGATTTTTGGGTATGTCTTGCTCCAAAGTGGTGTTTGCATCTAGACTTTGATTATTAAAAAGGGGATGTGATTGAAGATCATTGAGGAATGTGCTTCCCTTGTTGACATTTGGTTGAGTTGAAGCAAATGATGTCATGATTTGTAAAATGCTTTGCGTGATGTTTTGAGATGGAGGTGTAGATGAAATGGGAATGGTGGATGAGATTGTAGGAAATGATGTGTCCACGATAGTACTTAGATCAAAATATAAAGGCAACTTGGCCCCTTGTTTTGCTAGTTCAAGCATGTACAATGAAGGATTGAGTCTCATCATGATGTTGATGATTTTATGATTCTCCAAATTTTGGAGCATTTCTGTCATTTCCTCATGAGACATTCCAAAAGTGAGGTCCTCTCCTTGATTTTCTTCTTGGGGATTGTGCGATGATGAGAGGGTCAATGGATTGCTTGATTCTGTTGGATTCATTTTTGCATTGGTTTGGCTAAGATCACTTGAAGTGGGTGTTTCTTTGTTGGCTTCCATACTCTTCTTGTATTGAGATCTCGTTTGAACCATAAAAAAAGGATCAATCTTTGAGAATATGAGAGATGAATCTCTTGATTCTTTGGATCAATCGTTATTTTATGTCCCAAAGTATAAAGTTTTAAGATGCTTTTAAGGATCAAAGGTGATGATGATATGATGATGATGTTTTAAGGATGGATGATATGGATGTTTTTGGCTTTTGATCAAACTTGAATGAGACACTAGGATTTTTAGGACTTTGGATTTTGATTTTGATTTTGGATTTTGAGACTTTTGAGATTTTGTCCTTGATTTTGATTTTGATTTTGGATTTGAATTTTGAACAAAAATACCCTAAGATGTTGGATGATGATCTAAGGGATAGCTTTGTCCAAAGGATGATAATTTGAATATGTGTGAGGAGAAGGATGCATCTACCTGCACCTATTCAAACAAGATGATTGTTTCACTAAGCATATGGAGAAGGATTCATCTACATACACTAAGCTAGACAAGATGATTTTGATAACTTTGACTAAGCATATGCAAAAGGATGCATTTACACATACCTAGCCAAAGGTGTTTTGATAAATGTTCTCAAGAATTTTGTCTCAATGATATTGATGGATTTGATATTGCCACAAAGCCTAGTATTAAGGATGATTTCAAGATTTTCCAAAATGTGGTGATGAGGTGGATTTTGTTTTGATGTTTTGATGGATGGATGAAAAGGATTTTGATGTGTTTTGATCCTAAGATGAACCTAAAAAGATACACTTTGTTTGCTTAGACCTAGGTATTGAAGAGCATGAAAATGCTTCCTAATGACCTTTGCAACCAAGAAATGATTTTATTTGAACATTCATTTTCGGATCAATGATTTGTGCTTTTGGGATTTGGAGTCTTCAACACACACATGAAAGTTCATTTTTCTTAGCTTTGCTTAATGTCTTTATTTTACCAAAAACACTTTCTTCAATTAGGTTTTCAAACTAAGATGTCCAATGTCTTAATTTCTTTAAACCCCACAAGATGTATTATGTGGGAGTTCAATGAAATTAAGGCAAGGGTTTCCTATTATTTACTTAAGAAGACAAATTGAGATTTAGTCCAATGCTTAGAAACCTCTAAGGATGTGAATCCCAAGGGAAAGCAATAATATATGGATTGAGTCAATGGTATTTGTCTTCAAAAGGGTTTGAAATTTGGATGATGTTGAGTGTTTGTTTCCTTGATGTTTTCGATCAAGCAATGCATTTTGTAACCCAAGAATAATTACAATCCTATGGATGTGTAAGACAATATCTATTGGATTCCCACTTGGATAAGTCCAGCTACGCTTATCTCTAGTGGATGGTTAGATGCTTGAACCCACTGGCTCCCCTCCATGACACTCACTTATACGGGGCAGCCAAGCATCAACACCCATGAAACTCCCATGGCATGCTTTCCATCTCTATTAGAAGACTGTAAAAGTGTGGGGTGGCTTCAGAATGACCGTTCTTGCACCAACAAATAGATAAAGGATTTTGGAAAATTCTATCACATGGGTTTTAGTAAGGACTTTCCGTTCATAGGATTTGACTAGACGTGGCAAGAGTCCCCTTTCAGATCCATCTTGTCAAAGTCAACCGTGTGATATTGGCTTTTCTTCCAATATCCACATTTATATCCTGGCTGGAAATAATCTTGGCTTTAAAGTGTTACTAGTTGAGTCATTCCCTTGGGTGATTAATTTTTCTCCAAGGCAGGCCCTCTAGGATAAACAAAAGTGAATGAAGAACAATATTCGTAACTCGATCAATCCTTGTTGGCAACAAGGAGAGAGAATGTACGCAACAAAGTCCCCACTCACACTCACACAATAGTTTATTCAATTTTAAGCCCAAATCGAAGTGTGGAGGTGATTGCTTTGTCTTAAGCCAAAGTCATGGAAAAGACCTTTTGATTCTCAAGATCGCTATAAAGCGCGAGAGAAGTGCATACGTCCTTTTCCAATGCCTTTAGTCTAAGTAAGCCCTCACAAAAAACACAACTATACTTGTTCTTTTTAGATCCTCAAAGCAATATGTGAGTTCATTTTAGAGCACCAAATCACAAGTGAAAGACATTTGTTCAATTTGTTAATCCCATAAACAAAATCTAGTAAGTTGTTGGTCCTATTTTTCATTTTAACCTTTGCAAGAAATGGAATTGAAAGGTTCTTTTTAAGCCCAAATGAAAGCTAGTGTTCTAAAGATGAGAAGATGACAAATTCCTAAGGAAGTGTTAAACAAACACGTTGATTGGTCAAGATATTATCACCATGCTCCTTCTTCCTTTAATTTTTGGCTTCCAACCTATAAAGGCAAAAAATAGTCAGATTCTGGAAAAACATAGAAATTTAAAAAGCAGAAAACAGAGGAAGAAGCAATCATAAATTAAAGCACGTGCTAAAAATTAAATTTCTCCCTTTTACTGTCTTCTAGCGTTGCAACTTGTGAAGGCATCACTATTTTTTCCTCCCAACGTCACTCTTATAGCGCCACTTACCAGTCAGCGGCGCTCTATGTCGGGACAGAGAGCATGATTACGTCTCTCTTTTAGCCCAGCATCGCAGTTTTTCCCAGTGTCGGAGTTTAGAATTTTTTGAAACTTTTGTAGATCGGCGAGTCCAGTGGCGGAGTTAAAAATTTGAATTTTTTTAGTAGGATGAGCTCAACGGCACTAGAACAGCGATGTTGACGAGCCCACGGTGCTAAAACAACACTAACAAGCCTATGGTGCTAAAACAACGACGCTAATGAGCCCGCATTGGAATTTCCTGTGTGTCAAGAAAATGCAAAATTTTTGAGGAAATGTTAGAAATGTTGATGTCAAGCCCTCCTAGTGCCAAATGTGCGAACCCTTTTCCTAGTACCTACAAAACAACATGAATAAACGAGTTAGACAAGGATTTGCAAGCTAAAACAAGGATTCCCCATGAAATCCATTTACAAATTAAACTAGGAATGAAAATAATGAAGAACACAAAGAAAATGATAAAAACTTGATTCAATCCTAATTTAAATAGCAAACACTTGATCCCATGGGGGAATTGGTGCCAATTTGATGTGAAAATTGGCCCTTTCCCAATTCCTATGATGATAGATTCAAATTTTGAAGAGATGTTGATCCACTTTGATGAGAAGATGAGAACTCCAAGCCAAATCTGCAAAAAGCCTAGCTAAGAATTCGAATGATAAATAAAAATGGCTAAGTATTTTAGCATGGTAACTTTGCTTGGATTGTGGATGATAAAATGAGGAGAGGAGCTCTTCATTTATAGGATTTCAAGATGGATGAATGCCCAAATTTGAGCAATGTGGGACTAACATTCATCCAATGATATGGTGCCACTTGTCAAGCTATGAATGGATGATGGTTGTGCAAGATTTGGGGTTTGTGCCAATAAATGCCAATATTTGAAATTCAAATTTGTTGAAATGACATGCAAGAGGAAGGAAAATGCACAAATGCCACTCTGGCTCAAGGAAAAGGACATGTAAGAGGTTTTAAATGCCTTGTTGGATGTACATCTTGACTTTGAATTTTTGAATTCAAATTGAGAGAATATTCCAAAAGATGCCTTGTAAGGAAAATAGGGATTTAATAAATGAATTAAATCTATTTTCATGTGCAACTTGCATTATCTAGAGGATGTGACATGAGATTAGATTAAATTAATCCAAGGTTAATTAATTTAATAGGAGATTGAATGATGTGACTTATTTGACTTAGATTTATGGATTTATTTAAATTAGATAAGAGAGGAATATGATAAAAGGCTAATTAAATAAAGATTTTGATTTATTTAATTAAAAGGGATGGTGTTAGATTAAATCAAATAAGGTTTTAATTTATTTAACTTAATGGACATACTTTAGGGATTTAATCAAATAAATTGATTATTTAATTAAATAGGGATAATTAGATCAGATGGATTGATTTAATTAACAAGACATTGACTTGATTCAGATAAAGTGATTTATTTAACCAAGAGAGAATACTGATGAGTTTAATCAGATAGGGGAATTTGATTAAATGGTTAGACCGAGGAATGATTTAGGAAGAAACAATGTTAGTAAGTCAGGATCAGGTGTACGATGTCAATCAGTATATTTTTGATGTCTACACTCTTTATCAGAGTTAAAGATTTTGACTAACCCTTTTGCAATAAGTGTCCTTTCAAGAATAGGAACTTTCACCACTATTTCCGTGAAGGTCGTGACACAATGAAGTATGAAATTATGGGCCATATCCAGATGATATTTTTTGATAAATAAGGTGACCATGTCTTTTTTCCTTTGCAGGGATTTCATCTGATTGGCTAAAGCTCGCCATCTCTGAAGATACCTTGCAAAAGTTTCTCCCTCACACTGCTTTTCTTTCAGGAGATCCAACGTATCAATATCCTCCAAATTAAAGGAGAAGTGAGAGAAACTTTTCTAAAAGCTATGAAAAGGACTTGATAGATCCCTTCTCGAGACCCATAAACTAGTGAAGAGCTATCCCTTGTAGGATCCTAGGAAATAATCGCATGAGGTAAGGCTGAAGCCACAATAGTGGTTTACAATTTGATGGAGAAAGGAAAACTCACAAAAAATGAGCCTAAGGAAAAAAAATTGATTTTGGGGGTTCGAATGAACTTGTAGGTTCGCACGAATCAAAAAAACATTCAGTTGAACCAGCGTTCGACCAAACCAAATCAATGCATGCATGGACAAATTTTTTTGAAAAAACCCTTTTGGGAAGGGGGTTCAGCTGAACCTGGGTTCGGTCGAACCCATATGGGTTAGACCGAACCCCCCTTTCCCCTCATTCTCCCCCTCAGGAACTTTGAAAACCTAATTTTTTACTCTTCAAAGCTTGTGTTGAGGATGAAAATGGAGGATTCTTCACAAACCCAACTGGAATCAAGTAGTCATCGAAACGAGCTATCCAACGAATATAATTTTAATATGTTTTGGTTTTATTATGTATTTGTTTTTTTAGTTTTATTAAACATAGGTTTTTCATCGAAAATGAAGGTCTCTATTCTGTGCATGTGTAAAAATAGCGGATTATCAAAAAAAAGAATTGAAAAATATGAGTGCACCAGATATTGAAGTCCTTAATCCAACAAAAAAAGAAAAATTGAATTTTGATATATACATAAAAAGTTATGCGTTATACGGTCGCGTTGTGTTTGAATTGTAATTGGTTTGACTTCGAAACTTGATTAAAGAAAAAATATTCAATAAAAAACTATCTAACAAAGTAGAAGCACTAGATGGCAGAGTTACAAATTTAAATTTGAAAGAATTAGAATTTTATCCCTCATGGAAAAAAATATATGCATTATATGGTGTGCGTCACTTTTTAAAAATGTTGTTTTTTGAAAAAAACCAGTTTTCGTGGGAGATGGAAAAAGAAGTGCAATTTGATTCCAAAAAATTTGAAAAAATATTTTTAGAATCTACAGACAGAATGTGATGAGACTCTAGTTTGCGTCATCTTCAAATTCCTCATGGTTTAGCTGCTATAGGTGCCCAAATGTGAAGATTTAGTCAAAAATAATAATTTCAGTGTCCAGTTTGGCCAAAAATTGTAAACCACTATTGTGGGATCACCCGTAATTGTCATTATGCATGAATTCTTGACAATTGGCATAAAAATCTTGAAGATGAGCCTTGGGGTCTTTTGTTCCTTTATACTTATTTAATTTTAGCTTTTCGAAAAGCTTCAGGAAAGGAACTAATGAAATTGAAGGATCAAATAGATAAGGAAAAATGTCTTCAAATTTAAATGATTGTTTGTCGGTCCCTGCTTGCAAGTCCTTTTACACAACTTTGACTTCTTCCAAATATTTATTGATAGGCACTACATGAGTTAGATTAGATGGACTAGGTTGATTATATGGAGGATATTGTTGCTATGATGAGGATGGTGCAGAAGAAGTTTGATCATAAGTTGGTGGATATGTATATGGAGGCGTTTGTTGGTATTGATTGGCATACGTGGATTGTGCTTGTGGATTGAAATAAGGTGGATAGGAGGATGATAGATTTTGATAGTAATAGGTGGAGGATGCTTGTTGATAGGGTGGCTATTGTTGGTAATATGAAGTGGATGGGGCACCCTGCTGATATTGCATAGGAGATTGGTAGTAGGATGATGTGGAAGCGCCTTGTTGGTATGACGGCGATTGCTGATAGTAGGAAGTGGATGGAGCACCTTGTTGGTAGGGTGGCTGCTGCTAAGTGTAGTATGGATTGGATTGGTAATTATACACAACGTTGGGCTATTGTGTGGTATATGGAGATGGTTGTGGATTAGAGGGTTGTTGATAAGGATTTGAGTATGATTGTGGAGGGTTGGTATAAAGCGGTGGTTGAGTTCACGGTGGATTTTGAGGGACCAAATTGAGAATTGGATTAGGATTGGATGGAGTAGTATAGGAAATATATGTTCTTGACGGGTGGTAGAGATATTGTGTGAGGCGGTTACGTTGCATTTGTGTGGGAACATGTGTATGTTGGGGTGGTTGTTGCTACTGTGGTGGTTACTGATAAGGAGGGTGAGATGGGATGTGTAGCTATTGTGGGATAACTATGGAGGCACCATGGGGTGGTTGCGGATGCTGCGATGCAGCTTGAGTCAATTGATGCGGGGGTTGCATAGGAACGATAGTGTGTTGCTACATAATCATAACATTTTGTTGGGGAACTGTGACATTTTGCTGTAGAATTGTAACATTTTTTTGTGGAGGTTGCTGATGAGGTGGTTGAGATGACATGGCAACGATAGTGGTATGTTGTGGTGGTGCCTGTGAGGGGATAGTAGTATGTTGCGGTAGTGCTTGCGACACAATGGATTGTTGAGGATTAATGGGTGGTTGCTGGAACACAAGGATAGGATTGTCCCCAGTGTTGACAGGTGGTTGACTAGGATGTTGAGGTGGGAGTGGTGAAGTAGACAAAATTTTCTGTGGCATGCCATAGGCATAAGGGTTGTTAGGGTCAGGTTGTGCTCCTAAGGCCACAACTAGGATGCGAGGATAACTTGCGACTTGGTACATCATGACATTTATGAATCTAGGTTGATACCAATTCTCTATAGGTGCACCTTCAGGGACATGAATTTCTTGGAACATTTTACGAAGTCTATGGGTCTTGAGGCGCTGGGAGAGACTGGGTGCCAGTATATTATGGCATATCAAAATCAGGTGGGGGTTTGATTCCTTTTATGATTAGAATGGCGAGAATTTTATTTCCACACTCATTAAGGAGGTGATCCATCATCTGAACATTAAGAGGATTGCTAAGGTATTTGTCCACTATGACTTCAGGTTGATTAACCATGTTCTTGTCACCAGGCGGTGAAGTGTTTTGAACATCAATATTGGATTGTAATGAGGCACCGTCATGGGGATCCTGAGAGATATTTGCACCATTGTTGGGATCCTAAGGGATATTTGGTTGGGAACCTTGGGCTTGTTGTTGTTCCATTTTCTTTTTTGCTTGTGATTGGGTTTGAATGGGAATGAAAGTGAAAAAATACTAGGTGAACTTAGATGAGGCTAAACTCTAAGATGCAATGCAAATATGACCTAAGTGATGATTGAAAAATTGATTGGATTGGATGAGGGATTAGCAGATTGGATGATTGATTAAGGATGTGATTGGATTAGACTGGATAGGATCGATTGATGAAATAATTGATAAGATTGGATGATAGATGAGATAGGATGATGGAAGGGATTCTAAACCAAGTTCAGAAATCACCCTAGGTGACTTAAGGTGCTCATTGATCGGATTAAAGGATAGATAGATGATTACGACACTGAATCCACCTTGAGATGAAAGTGGATTGATTGGGTTGAAGATGATGAATGACTTAGGGTGGGTGAAAATCCTAAGCAGATGTTGTAGGATGACGATCGATTTCAGACACCTAGGCCAATTTGGATAACAACCTCTAAAAAAAAGTTCAGGGGATTTGGATTGAGAAAACGATGATGGATATGCAACCTAGAGATGTTTTAGGATGTACCTATATGAAAAATGAATGACCTTCGAAAAATGCAGATGGAATGAAATACAAATTATGGATGAATGAAAGGTGATAAGATTCTTTGATTTCCACAAACGGCTTGGAAGACAACAAGATTTTTAGGGGCCCAATGGATTAATTCTCTAGACAAAGATCAAAATTGCCTAAACAATGAGAAGGATTTCCCAAACAGGTGATAGGGTCACCTAATCAGGGGGAAGAATCACCTAAACAGGAGGAAAAATCATCTAAATAGGGTACAAAATCACCCAAGTAGGAGGCAGACTCCCCCAAATAAGGAAAACTCACCCAAACAAGGTGACAGGGTCATCTAAATAGGAGGAAAACTCGCCCAAACAGAGGTTAGGTTCACCCAAATAAGGTGCAGGGTCGCCTAAATAGGGTGAAAGGTCGCTCAAACAAGGTGCAGACTCGCCCAAACAAGAGGTAGACTTGCCCAAACAAGGTGAAAAGGTTGCATAAACATGAGGAAGACTCACCCAAACAGAGGCTAGGTTCACCCAATCAGGGGGCAGACTTGCCCAAACAGGAGTCAAACTCACCCAAACAGGTGATAGGGTCTCCTAAATAGGAGGTAGACTCACCCAAATAGAGGTCAGGTTCACCCAATCAGGGGGAAGTCTTGCCCAAAAAGGAGTCAGACTCTCCCAAACAGGTGACAAGGTCACCTAAACAACTTTCAAACTTTTCTAAATCTGGAATGGTCAAATGACATCGATAAATGGGGTAACAAACAACTCTAATAGGGGAAACAAACTTTCAGAATGGGAAAACAGATCTTCATAGTGGGGAAACAAGCTAACCAAATGGGGAAACAAACTCTCTGAATGTGGAAACGAACTAACTAAATGGACAAACAGACTCTCCTAATGGGGAAACAAACTCGTTAAATGGGAGAAAAAACTCTCAGAATGGGGAAACAGACTCGTTGAATGGGGAAATAGACTCTCAGAACGAGGAAATGGAAGGTAGGATGGGCGAATATGATGACTCAGGGGACTGAAACAACAAGCACAATTTCCCAAGTATGGAGAAAGTTCACCCCTTTTGATGAAATAGGCGAATGTGATGGATTTTTTGACTGACAGAATGACTCACATAGAGAGTAAAATTGCCCCTTTAGGTTACAGGCTTGCCCAAATAGGGTGAAAACTCACCTATTATGTGGAGAATGGGTGATTTTGACAAGAACTGATTGAGAAATAACTCAGACAGAAGATAGGGTCACCCCTATGGATAGAAGGTTCACCACAAATAACAAGAAGTTCACCCCTGACAAAGGAAAACTCACCTAAACAATAGACTTGGACTGGACTAGGTGAAAAACAACCAACTATGGCAAAAGAAAAAAACACAACAAACAACAAACAACAAGTAAGGATAACTCAACCAAAAGGAAATGCACTAGTTTCGCACAAAGAAGACAATTCAAGCAACACAATCCTAAAATTAGTGAGAAGGGTATGGTCAACACAGTCCTCTATCTAGGTTGAACAAGGTGATCTAGGGAGTCCTTAATATATGCACAATACTTGAGGCACAACTGTGAACACTAGCCCATCATAGGCTTGAGTCAGGAGCCCCAACGAGGTATTGGAAACTCATACCAACTCTTCAAGTCTTATCTAGGTATCACCCTAGCTTCGATGCTTCACCAGACACAACGTGATTGGATTGTGGTGCAGCTTTGGCTCTCCCCCTTTTATATACCCCATTGGTACAAGTGGTTGGGATCATCCCTTGGAGTGATGAAATCCCCAAGTAGGTCCCGCTAAAAGAAGACACTAGATGTCTTCGGCTGGTCCCCAGGTTTGCACGAAGCACAAGGGGAGAGCTTGGACATTCTAGTATCTCCTAGGTAACACAAATGAACTAAAGTGGACTGTGATTTCTCATTACCCAAGATTTCCAAATGGTGCAAGGGGATTGGATACATCAACAGTCCAATTAACAAACATGGCACACAAGTATATTTGACCCTCTAATTAGTTCTATGTGTGCCTAACTAGTATGAAAATAACAAACAAACTAAACTAACTGCGCTGGGACCCATCATTTTGCAAGAAAATGTTAGCAGTTTGAACCTTTGGCCTTGGACAAGTGAATAAAAGCTGCACAAACATTAGCAAAAAGTAGACACACTCACAAACGAACAAGTTAGGGTGTCAGTACCTAAAAACGATAAGAAATAAACTATGAAAATGAAACTTTAAGTCATTGTTTTACCTCAGAATTGCCTTTTTTTGAAGCAAAATCACCTTTGTTAGTAGCATAATCGCCTGTTCTGATAGCAGAATTGCCTATTTCAGAGGCAGGCTCACCTGTTTGTAGGAAGCAGGGTCGCCCAAGTTAGGAGCAGGGTCGCCTATTTGAGAAACAGGGAGTAGATTTTCCCTTGTTTGACAGATGGGAAAATATGTAGTCTCTGTTGAAGGTAGACTCTCTTGTTCTTAAGGAAGAATCACCTATTCTATTAGCAGAATCACCTCTATGTGTAACCTGAACCTGCAAAATGGAAAACAATAGAGCATATAAAAAGAACAAACCCGTTTGTGGGTCCCACCAAGTATGCCAAAAATGTGTGCAGCGTGTCTTTCCTACCCTAAATGATGCAAAACTAAAGAAATGCAAAAGGAGAAACAACACAATACAACACCTCAAGATTAGCCTAGTTAAACTTGAACAAAAGAAAGATTAAACAAAAAATATTACCTTACTCAATTTGATTTGTTGGTTGGCACTTTGATGTTGATAATTTGTGTGCTCCTTGATGACAAATCACCTAAAATGAGATGCAAAATGATGTGGATTCAATGGAGAATGCAAAGATGGAGTTGGTTATTTTGATAAGTGTATGTAAATGCATGGAATGAGAGCTTGAAGAGTTCAACAATGGAGAATGCAAGTGCTTGAATGCTTGAAAGTTGAATGTTTAAGCTTGAATTGTGCATGTTGTGTATGAAAATGAGACTAAAATCCTCTATTTTAGGGGAAGAGTCTCTAGAGAATTGGATGACTAGGGTTTAGCCAACATGAACAAGATGAAGAGATGTGGTCAGTTGAGGACTCATAAGCCCTCACATCTTGCCATGTGGAAATGAGGTGGAAAAAAGAACATGTACAGTGGAGGTACTTGAAAGTACCTTGGGATTGGGAGAATATTTCCTCAAAAAGTTCTTGTCCCCATGTGGGAAGGATGTTGACACATGACGAATTTTAGAATTCCTCACTAATCATCACGGGGAAGAGAGAAACCCTTGGAGCAATAAATTTGAATTTTTAATTCACATGATTGGAAGTACCTTGGGGATAAGACAAGGTCCTCATAAAGGAGGTCCTTGTCCCCATGTGAGAGATGTGACATATGAGAGAGTTTAGAATTTCTCAACAACCTTCATGGGGAAGAGGAGAGCCTTGAAGAAAGAAATGTGAATTTTTAATTCACATGGGGAAGAGGTTGTCTAGGTTGAATAAGGAAAGCACTTATGAAGGTTGACTTGGAGGCATACCAAAAATGGCATGAAGATTAGATTAAGGTTGTGCAAAAAGGTGATTAAGAAGACTAATGAAAGATTAGAGGCAAGTGGCAAAATATGGAGAATGTGACATTAATCCTGATTAAAGGTGTGCACATCCTAATCATGGATTAATTAAACTAATCTATATTAGAAAAGGATTATGGAGGATGTGACAAGGAGAGAGAAAAGAGAGAATTTAAAATTGATTTAAATTTAAAAAGATCAAATGACTAAATTAATAAACTGATATATTTATTTAATTTAGAGAGGAAGGGACAAAAGGTAAAGTATTTAGTTATCAAATTAAATACTTTAGAAACCTTAGAAAAAGGGGAAATATTAATTAAATAAATCATTTAATTAATATCGGTGGGGAATATGAAATAGACGAATGAAGGGGATGAATTTGACCATATGGGAGTGGTCAAATTTGGATGTCTACAATTTCTAAACCAAAAACTCATTTGGAAATTGTCATAACGATGTCTGGAATTATGATCCTTATAATTTGAAATTTGAATGTAGATATTTGTTGCATTATTGTAATTTTGAATGTGCAAAAAATCCTTGTGATTTGAAATTTGAATGTAGATTTTTTATTACATGATTGTAATTGAATTTATCAATATTAATTTTGATATGAAATTTAGTAATGGTCTTTGTTGAATAATTTTAATTGAATGTAAGTAACTTAAAATTTAAATCCACATCTACATGTGTACACACACACACATTGGGTCCTATGGTTAGTTCAGATTGGCTTTTTGGTAGAAAACATGATAAGTTTGTTTTCTAAATACACATTTAATTGATAGGATTTCACATTTATACAACTTAGACACATTTAAGTTATAATATACTTGTCTTTACTTCAAGGCTTGAAAGAATTTTGTGTAAATATTATCCTAAAGAGGTCACTCTTCCCCCTCTATCTCTCCCTCTTTCTATCCCTATCTCTCCCTCTCTTTTTATTGCAAACATAACATGATCCTATTGATAATGGAGTTTAATTATCTTCCTCATTCAGAGGTTTTTCTTTAGTCATGTTTGGATCCCTATAAAAATATGCATAGTTGATTTGAGGCTATCACTTCTCCATTGGGACCTTTGTTGCTCAAACATAATTTGCTAAATGGCTTACCAATCAACCTCATGTTTTGCAAAATGCTAAAAATATAGATCAATTTATTTTTTCTTAATTGACCTTCCACACCTCTTTGGCGTACCCATTGCACACCAAGGTGCAATTGCTAGTTTATTTTTATATAAAGGCAATATACCTCTCCTCTTTTCAAGGGGGAGTAGGATTATTTAATTTTTTAAAAGAACATTAAATTAAGTGATTTATGTTGAGATGGATTTCCTTAGAGGAAACATGAAGACATTTAAAACATACCCCTTTACAATCAAGTTATTTACTATTATCATGGATAAAATAAGTGTGGGACCCAATGACGATTATCTTTAAGAGGGATGAGATAAATCTACACACTATGACATTCATTTAGTTACACATGAGTTTAACATTTAATCTACAAAGGATCAAGACTATAGCTTCTATTTCCGTAGTAGCCATATTTGAATGGCTTTGTATTTCTATCCATTAGATCAGAAGTGAAAACTGTTGTTGCACACTCAAATCTATAGAAATTTTGGGGTAAGTTACTTGCTTTGGAAAATTTCAATTAGATGAAAGAGGTTTATCTTTTGTGTTTCTTTTCCCAGTGTGAAGCAACTTTCCAAGTGACAGCCGTTACTAAATAATTATTGACAAGGCTTGTCATCTATCTTTACTTTCTTTCTTTTTTCCTTACAAGATTTTATGTTTCCAAAAGAGAATTATACACAATCTTATAGATTGTGTTGTGGCCAAATCTATGGAATGTAACCTCAAAATACAATTACGGAAAAGTTTGTTAAGGTACAAACAATGATTTTGCATCAGTATTACTTTGAATAGTGCTTCCGTCTAGTCTAAATTATATAATCTCGAATGATGCTACTGAAGTTTTTTTTTTTTAAACAATATTATTAGCATTGCAACAAATAACAACCTTATTATGATTGCTAGCATCATTAAATTCATGCTATTATGAACCTGAGTAATATATTATTAGTTTATTAATACATAATAATCATTAATGGGTAGTGATAATATTGCCCCTTTTTAAACATTATCAAATCTCTCTATTTTAATTTAATTTAATTAATTTTTTTACTTCCTTATCGATTGTATGAATCTTAGCTTAATAGGTACGCCTATCATAAAGGCTATTTACAGTAATCTTACCACCCAAACTGAACCATATGTTTTACACTTTCATGCACTAAGGTATCATAATGGACATGCATACAAGAGGTGGTGTAGCAATGTTGGTTGGTAGGCGGTAGTTTAAATATGCTTATTATGCTTCTAGTAGTTTATACATATTTTTTCCAAACATGTCTCTTGTTGCATGATGGTGGTGGCAGAGTAAATTATTGCACAAATTGTCCAACAAGATAGAGCTGGATTTCCCTTGAGTAAGTCACCATCTACCTTCAACCACCAACCAATCCTCTCATTGATGCGTGGGATGCCTAGATGTCTAACACACCTTCCATGATAAATGATGTAGTTACCGTTTATTCTCACCCACGATCCAAGGAAGTATGGGATTACAAATTAAAGGAAGGTGTTGAATTTTTAGTTTGCACCTACGATTTCCAAGAATGAAGACTGGTTCGCTTCATTTTAATTTTATTTGTGGATTTATTTATTTATTTATTTTGGTGTATTCTTTGGGACGATTCCTTTGTGGTAGATATATGAGATGATTGCAGGTTTGAAATTATCCTTCTATCTTCCCTTATTGTTAGTATAGAACATTGCATCCTCTATGTTACGAGAGAAGAATGACAGGAGGAGGAGTCAATTCATTGCAGTTTGTAGTAAATGGGAGGAAGTGGAAGTGCACTGGCAACTAAAAGTTTAGAGAAGCACCCAGTTCTAGTTATGATATGATGGATGCCCAAATCACCTTCAAAACACCATTTGTGTACATGCAGGAGTAAGTTGGTAATGCCATGGAATAGTTTGGAGAGGGTTAGCTACATCAACGCCTGGTTAGAGGTGGTGGCGGCTCCTATGGATGCCACACACTAACAAATTATTCCTATCTCTTTTATTTTCCCTGTAACATTTTCCATTACTACTCTTCTTTTTCTAGTTTTAGTACATAATGAAACATATGCTTGGATTTAATATGGATCCCTAGTTGATATATATAGGTTTGCTCATAGTAGTATTTATAGAATATTTAGAAAGAAGCAAAGTATAATGTATAAATATTTTCAGAAATATTAAGTGAATATGTATATGTAATTCCATGTATAATACATCAATGTGTATAGTTAAATACAATTCTTATAGCCAAATAGATTTACATTTATCTCTAATGCAATGGATATATATATGTGTGTGTGTGTGTGTGTGTGTGTGTGTGTGTGTGTGTGTATACTACATCTTTAACAAACACCATGACATCTGCATCTATAACTACTTGCATAAACTGAAGGTCATCATTTCTGGTTTGATACATTAAGTAGAGATTCTCAAGTTTATTTATTCATGAATATATATTTATTCCAAACTACTCTACCTATGAACAGTTGTGATAAAATCTATAGAATGCTACTTCCACATAGATACTTAGCTATCTTCCTAGCCTTTTATATATCATTTATTTACTTGATTACAAAATCCACACTTATATTTTCAGTATTCAAATAACTTTCAAGGAAGATTATGGTTCCTAATGTTTCAATACATCCTCAAAATGAAGGCACAAGCTTGAACTCAACATTATTTCCCAAATACCTATTAGAGAGTGAATATACTATGAATTTATTCATTTCAAAAAAAGGTGTAAATACACATTTAGCTTTCAAGAAATCAACCAAGAACTTATAGAGAACCATACCAGAAGTTGAACACTTATCCTATTACAAATAATATTGGGATTACTATTAATTCACATTCCCAAGAAATAAGCCTTGATATTTTATAGTTAACTTTGAGGAATCTTGGATCTTACATGCGTTTAAAATAAACCTTGTTGCTTTCCATTCTCTATCAAGTTACAAAAAAACACAAGCTTTCCATATTACAACCGAATTTAAAGAAATACTTGATGAAGACAACGCAAATGATTAAGGCTTGCTCTCCACCCTATTGTAATGGCATCATGGATCCTTGTGGGCTCTAGCCATACCCCTGAGCAAGGAAGTCTTTTAGCTCCAAGATGATGAATGGAGCCCTTTCAAAATTTCACAAAGAATAAGCATGACACCAAATTTCATGCATCTAGTTTTTTTGCCTTCTACTTTCAACCATGAACCATACTACATGTCATCTTCTCACAAAAAATAAACAAGGGAAAATAAAGTAGGGATAAACTTATCTTTTTTTTTGTTGATGAGAGGATTAAACTCTCTATCCTTCTTCTTCCTCTCCAAGCCAAGCCATATTGATCACTCTCTACCATCTCCATTAGAGTTCTCCAAGAGGAGAAGTCGGTAACACCCCACTCATTCCTCCTCTCCCAATATACAAAAGTTTCAAATATTTCAACTCTTGAATGGGGAGGTGTGGTGTGTACCTCCCTCCATCAATGAAGGTCCTTTCCTCATTAATGAGAAAAAGAATTTGGACATCCACCCAATCTTTCCCACCCCAATCTCTTCTCCAAAATTCGTCACTCTCCATTATGAGAGATTTTCAAGGGTCAAATCATGTTGTAGGGTCACTATTGTATGTCCTCTTAACCCCTACCACTATGGTATAGACCCTACGAGGTTTATTTTTGCAGCCTAACCAAAAAAATTGACCAAAAATTCTCATTAAAGGCCCACTCAAGGTTCCATCCAAGTTTCAAACTTAGCTAGGGGTTTCCAAGACCTAATCCCCACTTACACCTCACATGAATCACAACTAAATTCCCTCACACCTTAGTCTTCCAACAGGGTCAAATTTATACCTTCAAGAGGAAGTCTTTTTGATTTGCTCTCAATGGTTCTTCCTTCTCATGCTAACACCTTTGCCATCCTACACATTACCAACATGATTATAAGTATCAATTGTGTATCACATTAACCTGTTAGCCAAATACTCTAAGATTTAACTAGATAATAGTCCATTTAGAATTTCAATTTGTATTCCACAGTATGCAAGTGCATTCCACCTTCATGGTAGAGACAATAAAACATGATGTCAAAATGATATGCAAGAATATTGCCCAAAAAATCATCTTATTTATTACCCATAATATATTTAATCATCCATTCAAGAAAAATATATTAAAAATTATGGTGGTATTAAGTGCATATGAGGTGGGGTCTTACATACATACAAATACATATGTATGTATTTATATAGAAATTTATAATACATACACATATGTATGTATAAATATATGTATATGTATA